>JACAFY010004245.1:0-29511 GCA_015252635.1 Dictyostelium capitatum
TTTAAAAGAATTTGTTTTTTTAGTTCGAATTGTTTTTAAAAATTCAATTTGTTTATTTTATTCTTTTTTGATTCGTAAAATTCTTTTAATTCGGGGGGAAGGCTTTCATGTGAATTTAATAAATAAATTTTATACATGTATTTAAATGATTTAATAAAGATAATAATATTTCTGTGAATTTAGTGAATTCAGAGTTTTGAAAAAACAATACGAATTTTGTGAAACAATCGCTGAATTCACTAAAATCGCGTTTAATTGGGGGGGGGAAGGTTTTCAGGTGTATAAAAGTGATGGTTAATTTTCCTAAAAATCCAAACCAAATACCAGATGAGGGTTTTTATTACAAATTAAGATTTTGTTATTCGAGACATATTTAAAAAATTGAAAAAAACTCCAAAAAATGATAAAAAATTTCAACTAAATTGTATGGTATGGGGTTCGATCCTGTACATTTCTGAGATAAGAATATATCAAAACTTGATATATTAATGTTATTTTTTAAACACTAAAATTATTCAATTAGTTAGACATAATAAGGGACATATATTTATAATAAAGTCAACATATATACAATCTAATGTTTAGATTTTATTTTTTTTGTCATAGATTTGTTTGGCAATTCTGCACCAGACATGTCAAGATCACAACGACCAGTTGCAGTAATAGCACGACCACATTTGACGGCATCAACTTCAATGAACTTTAAGTTTTGTAATTGCTTTAAACAATAACGGATATTTCCACCATTGACAACAGCTCAATTTAAATATAGATAGAATGAAAATTACAAACTCTCCGAGTATAAACGGGGAGTATTACCCCTACGGGGGTTGGTTTGTAAGATCACGACCAAAACCATTTAAAGATAGAATGCATATCATTAACCTTTAATGTTGTGATGCATCTTCATTAACCCTCATTTTCATAAATTACTTTTAAAATCAAAAAAAATCTTAAGATTTGGAAAACCCAAATTATTTAATTTGAATTATTGAGTTTTTTTTTACTTGTTTGTTTTTTACTATCACAAAATGGAATTGATATGAAACTGAATTATCATTATAAAATTATCACATCTTATAAATCTATATAAAACATGTCTTAAGTTTTCTCATTGTTTGTAACGCCAAAACACTTTTTAGTTATAACTTTACACAAATTTGTTATCATCGAATCTCAAATTTGTTATCATCGAATCTCGAACTTTAATTTTCAAATTTTAATTTTTTTTAATTTTTTTTAATTTTTTTTTAATTTTAATTTTTTGTTTTTTTTTTTTAAAATTGTACGTACACTGAGTATTCACATATATAAATAAATATTGTGTGTTTAATATTTTAATAAAATATATTCATAATATAAATATACAATGGGTATTGAAGATAATAATCAACAACCATATGGTGCACAACCTCCACAACAACAACCATATGGTGCACAACCATATTGGGTACAATCACAACAATCTTATGGTGCGCCAAATCAACCATATGGGGCACAACCTCAACAAATAAATCCACAATTATATAATGGTCAACCACCACCACCACAACCACCACAACAATATTACCAACCACAACAACAATATGGAACACATTATAGTCAACAACCAATCCCAATACCACCACCACAACAACAACAACAACAGCAATATAGTGATCAAGAATGTTTAATTAATAATGGATCAATTTCAAATGAACCATTGTTAATTGGAAGTTACAATTTAAATGAACCAAAATTTCCAACACCAAAGTACCAAGATAAATGGTTTTCAATTTTATTTGGAGTAAATTTTGCTGCATTCTTAGTTTTATGTATTACATCATTTTCAAGACCCAACCCATATTCATCAAATGATTATGATAATGGTATACATACACAATCTGGTTCATTTAGATATATATTTTCAATTTTACCGTTATCAGTTGTATTTGGTCTTTGTTACGTATGTTTATGGATGCGTTTAGCAAAAACACATGCAGTTCCGTTAATCAAATATTCATTCATTATAGCTTGTATATTGATGGTTGGTTATACAATTTACTTTTTTGTAATTGGTTTTATCTACTTTGGTATCCTTTATTTGATAATATCCATTTTCATTGTAATTTTCTATTTCCAATTCCGTTCGAGAATTCAATTTACAGGCGCATTATTAACAAGTGCGGTAAAGATATTGAATGATTTCCCATCGGTAATTAGAGCAGGTTATGTATCAATGCTTATTAATTTTGCATGGTTTATATTCTTTGGTAGTACTTTTGTTCGTGTAAATATGGTTTATGGTGGATCAGTTCAATCATTGTTAAACATTTACATGGTTTTCACCATGTTTTGGGTATTCTATGTAATTAAGAATACATTACATACAACTGCAAGTGGTCTTTTTGCAACATGGTATTTCATGTCTGGATCTGATGTAGGAATGCCACAAAACCCACTTATTGGTTCAGCTAGAAGAGCACTTACAACTTCATTTGGTTCAATCTGTTTCGGTTCACTCATCATTTCACTCATTGAAACACTTCGTTACTGTTCACAAATGATGATGAACAATAGAAATGCAATTGTTAAGATTTTCGGTTACATTTTAAATTTCTTCCTTGGTTTACTTGGTTCACTCGTAAACTTCTTTAATACATATGCATTCACTCACGTTGCAATTTATGGGTCATCATTTTGTGATGCATCAAGAGGTACACTCAAATTATTTGAAGACCGTCTTGGTACAACATTGGTAAATGATAATTTTATTAGTTGGTGTATTTATATCTCTGGTTTATGTGCAGCATTAATACTTTCAATAATTTGTAGTTTAATTTCAATTCCATTTGGTCTTGATCTTGTTGGTACATTTTTATCCACATTAATTGGCTACATTATAATTGTTACTGCTTTGGAAGTAGTTTATTCAGGTGTTGTATCTTTATTCGTTTGTTACATGTTAGAACCTCAAACACTCAAAACAACAAAACCAGAATTATATCATATCTATGAATCTGCATATAAGTTAAGAGGTTAATAATTCAACAAATACAAAAGTTCTTTTATAATATATAATTAATTTTAAAAATAAAAATATGTTTTTCAATTGTTTTCAATTTTTTTTTTTCATTTCTTTTCTGTAATTTAACTGTAATAACAATAGAATAACATCAAGAAAAACAAGGTGGTTCAGCTAGAAGAGCACTTACAACTTCAATTTGTTCAATCTATTCCGGCTCACTCATCATTTTACTCATTGAAACACTTCAATATTGTTGACACAAATGATGATAAAAAATAGAAACACAATTGTTAGGATTTTATTAAAATTCAAAAATATGTAACAATAAAAGTTATGTATTTTCAAGATAGTGATAAGTTGGAATTTAAAATTTTTTTTGATTTTTTTTTTTGGTTCATCCTAACACTACAAAAAAAAATATACAAATAATTAATGGGAATCCAAGATAATAATAATAATAATAATAATAATAATAATAATAATAATAATAATAATAATAATAATAATAATAGTAGTAGTAGTAGTATTAGCAATAATACGAATGAACAAGTTAATACAATAAATATTCCATATGGTAAAGTTAGTGAATTTGATTCACCCGATTCAAATATAAATAATATATTAAATAGAATTGAAACAAATATTGCAATTTCATCATACAATGTAACACAGCCTTTATTAAATGATAATGGATTTAGTAATACCCAACCAACAATTCAAAATAATCAAAGATCATATAAGAAAATATAGTACATAAAACACTTTTTGTAATATCAATATACAATATACATATAATAAAAAACTCTTTTTGTAAATTTATAATTATATTATTTATTATATCTATGTAGTGTTGTTTTTGTTTGTGATACTATAGTAGGAGGAGGGAAACATTTATGATTTAACTAATAAAACTGAATGAGAATGTTTGAATACTTTGAAAAAGAAAACACCTAAAGCTGCAAATGCTAATCCAGTACGAACTGAATGTAATTCACCCCATTTAGCCAAAAGTTGACGAGTATCATCAGAGAATGTATCAATGTCTTTGGCAAATAATTTTTTATTTATTGGTGCAACTACAAGTAAAGTATATGGAATGATAGCAGCCATTAAACCCCCACCAATTAACCAACCAAGTCCACAATGATTACCAGCACCACCACAATGACGTACAGTACCTTCTGCACTTTTAACTATTGCCTTAACAGAACCATTACCAATTGTTTTACAACATGAATTTACAATGGAACCAAATGTAAACAATGATGCTAATCCAGATATTGCTGCTAAACTAGCTTGTAACGGTGCTGCTCTATTATATGATTCACGCCATTCTGATACTGCAAATTCTGTTGGTAATGTAGAACGTGCTGGATGTTCAACTTTTTGAATATATAGTGCAATACCTGCAAACATTGATCCACTTACAATTGCGACACCTTTTAAAATTGGAACACAATTTCTAAATCCACATGTATTACTTTCCATTTTTTTTTTTATAAATTATAAAAGGTCTTTAATAAATAAATATTTTAAATACAAACAAATAAATTATAAATGAATGTGTATATGTGTGTTTGTATGAAATAAAATAATTTTTTATTTTTTTATTTTTGTTTTTATTGTGTGTGTGTTTGTGTGAACTTGCTCGAAATTTAATTTACAAAAAATAAAAAATATTATTGAATTTGAAATTAACTGAATAATATTTTTTAAATAAATATTATAATATGATAGGAACGCTCCTCACTGTCAGATTATGAGAGTTTTTAAAATTTGTAACAACAATTTATAATAAATTTTTATTATTATTTTTAATAGAAATAAAATATAATTGTTACACATAATCCATCCTAACGCGTTTTTTATTTTTATTTTTATGAATTTATTTTTTTGAATTTACAATTTTAGTAATACGCATTCATGATATTTAAAAATCATATGATCTCATAGCTATAAAAATATAAAATAGATAACTGTTTTATTAAAAATATTTAAATTTTGGAGAGGGTTATTTTATTCACACACTCTCTATAAAAATTATTATTGAAAAGAAATTTTGTAATATACAACAACATACAAATATATTAATAATATTTTGTAAAAAATACACACTCACACACACTTATACATATATAACTGTATAGATAATTTTAAGTTTATCCGTGTGTTAGAACGTGTATGCATTTATTTTGTCAAAAAATGTGGAAATACACTAGTTTGTCAGTACCTTACTTGTGGTTGTTTGTTTAAATTTTAAAGAATCATTAACGACAAATACTATTATTTATTCTTAAAATTTGGGAAAAATTAATATAATAATAATAATTATTATTTATTTAAAATGTAATGATTAATTGTTATAAATAAAATAAAATTTGAAATTTTTTTTTATTAAAATAAAATAAAATAATAATAATATAAAAAATATCAAAAGAAAAATCAATTTGTTTGTGTTTTTTTTTGATCATTTTCGTTTAAAAAAAAAAAATAACAACAATAACAACAACGCTGTTGTAATATTATTTATTTATATATATATTTATTTATAAAAATGAGAATAATATTAATATTATTCAGTATTTTATTACTATCTGGTTTTAATAATGTTAATGGTACAAGAATTAATCATGATTCAAAAATTAATAAAGGAATAAAAGCAAGAGGTTCGCCAATTGAATCACCTTCTTCATCAAGAGTTAGAAATCCAAATGATCCACCTGTTCAATGGTTTACAAATCAAGTTGATCATTTTGATCCATTAAATTATGAAACATTTCAACAAAAGTTTTTCATTAATGATACTTATTACACACCAGGTTCACCAATATTCCTTGTATTAGGTGGTGAAGGTCCAGTATCTCCATCATATGTAACTGGTCATTTTGTATTTAATGAATATGCTCAAAAGTTTAGTATGTATCATATCCAAACTAATTAGTTAGTTATAGTTTAATAGTTTAGAGTGAGAGATATTAACATATCATCATCATTATCATCATCATCACAATGTGAATTTGTAGATGCATTACTCGTTGCAGTTGAACATAGATTTTATGGCCAATCAATTCCAAGAGGTAATTTAAAAACAGAAACATTGAAATTTTTGACTACAGAACAAGCATTAGCAGATTATGCATATTTTACAGCATGGTTAAGAAATAAATATTCATCATCAAAAACAGTTATTTCATTTGGTGGTAGTTATTCAGGTAATTTATCAGCATGGTTAAGATTGAAATATCCATCATTAATTAATGCAGCAATTGCAGCATCTGCACCAGTCGAAGCACAATTAGAATTTGCAGAATACTTTGAAGTTGTTTCACAATCTATTGGTCCATCATGTAGTGCAATTGTTCAAAATATTACAAATACAGTAACAACAATGATAAATAGTGGTCAACGTGATCAAGTTGCAAAATTATTTAATGCATGTGATCCAATTAAATCAGATTTGGATATTATTACTTTTATGGAATCATTATCTGGTGCAATCTCTGAAACAGTTCAATACAATTTAGATAATAATGATTACACATTTACAAATGTTACTGCAATGTGTGCTAGATTTGAACAATCTTCCGATCCAATGCAAGAATTTATTAATTTTAATAATGAATATAATTCATTCTCTGGTTCTCCATGTACACTCTCAAGTTATAAAAAATCAATTGATTATTTAATATCTGATGATGCTAAAAGTGTAAATGCTTCTTCAAGAAGTTGGACTTGGCAAGTATGTAATTGGTAGTAATAAATTAACTAGTTACTATATACTAATAACAAATTATTATTATTATTATTATTATTATTATTATTATTTTTATTATTATTATTATTATTATTATTATTATTATTATTATTATTAGACATGTACAGAATATGGTTACTTTCAAACAGGTAAATCATCAAATCAACCATTTTCAAGTTTAATTACTTTGGAATACTTTTTACAAGTTTGTAATGATGCATTTGGTCCAGTTGGTTACCAATATAATCCAAATATCCAAGGTATTTTAAATGAATATGGTGGTGTTAATATTCAAGCTACAAACGTAATTTATGAAAGAGGAACAATTGATCCATGGCATATACTTTCACCTGTTACCCCACCAAATTCTGAAACCCAAACATTCTTAATTCAAGGTGGTGCTCATTGCAGTGCTATGTATCCACCCCGTACAAGTGATTTACCTGATGTTTCTGAAGCTCGTGAATTAGAAATTAATTTAATTTCATCAGTAATTGCAGCAAATCAATAAAAAAAATTAAATTTCTTATAATAATAGTAATTTTATAATTTTGGTTAATTAAAATTTAAAAAACTTTTTTATTGTTGATATTAAACTATTGGTGGTTATTTGATTATTATTATCATTATTATTGGTATTTATATTTAACTTTAATTTTAAATCATTAATTGTAATAATTTTACCATTTAATAAAGTTATAGTATCTTGATTTAAACTTGATAATAGATTATATAAAAATGAATAAAATAAAGGTTGAGAAGGATCTAAATCAATTGCTTTTAAAATTAAATCTTTTTGATTTAATGAATTCGAAGTAACCAATTCATTCTTTTTAATATTCAAAGCAAGATTATAATAAGTATTTGCAAATGACGGTTCCAATTCTAATAATTTAATATATAAATCTTTTTTTGTAACAACACAACTTCCATTACCATCATTGTTATAATCTATTATAACTGATTCATTTGATTTCATTGAAACAGCTAAATTATAATATGCTTCAATATTATTATTATCAATTGAAATTGCTTTGCAATATAGCTGTAATTTATTGAATTTTCTACCATCTAATAATGTAATCGATATATCTTCTTCATCACCATTACCATTTTTACCAGTATTGTTACGTTTTAATAAGTTACCCAAATTATTGAATGAATACGAATTACTCTTTGAATTTGGATTTACGTCAATTGATTTCATGTAAAGATCAATTTCATTCATTGTTTTACCATTTAATAATGTTACTGATGTTTCATTTGGGTTCAATTGTGAAGCTATACTATAGTATGAATTATTTGTTGAATTTGGCTGTAGGTCAATCGACTTTAAGTATAATTGTCTTTTGTTCATTTCTGTTCCATTTAATAGTTTGACTGTTTCATTATCATCCATAATGGTATTTGCTAAATTGTGATATGACTTTGCAAAATTACAATCAATATCTATACATTTCAAAAATAATTCTCTTGTTGTTAATTTTTGACCTGATAAAAGAGTAACTGTTGATAAACCATTTGATGTCATTAAATTTGCTAAATTATTAAATGCTAAAAAATGATTTGGCTCCAATTCAATTGATTTTAAATATAACTGTTTTCTTGTTAATTTTGATCCATCAATTAATTCAATAGTTTCACCACCATTACCACTGTTATCAAATGCAAGATTATGATATGCATTTGCTGATGGCTGTAAATCAATTGATTTTAAATATAATTGTTTTTTATTAAACTTTTCGTTATTTATATCTATAGTTTCATTATCCATTAAATTTATAGCTAAATTGAAATATGCCTTTGAATCGTTTGGATTTTCGTTTATCTCTTTAAGATGAATGATTTTATTTTTACTACTATTATTATTTAAAATTGATTTTAATTTATCATTTTTATTATTTATAATACTTGTATAATAACTACAGTGGTATTTATTTATTACATTAACTTTATTAAATTTAAATATTATTTTGATCATGCTTTTTCAAAAATTCGAGTAATGAAAAATAATCCAAAAAATCTAAAAAAATAAAAAAAACAAAATAAAATAAAATAAAATTTTTTTTAACGATTTTTTTTTGGTTATTGTACAGTTAGAAATGGTAAATAGATAGATATCTATTTAAATAATAATATACTTTAAAATATTATTATATATTAATGTTATGTACTTTATAGGAACAAATATTTACCAAAGATGAATTATATATTATAAACGAATTCAAAAATTTAAAATTAAATTGTATTCAAATAAACGAATCATTACAATCAAGTATACAACAAATCATAGATATTTATTTAAAACCAAGTAGTTTTTTAATAAATTTTAAAAATGGGTTTAGAAGGGACCATCCATTAACAGAGTATAGTTTAAATGTATTGATTCAATTTGAAATTGGTTATAATTATTGGAAGAATTTACAATCAACTAATTTTGATTCAATTTTCACTTTTTGCAATAAATTTAATGAAATTGATACATGTTTAAATAATATAACATCACCAACAACCTCAACAACAACAACAACCTCAACATCCGAAAAAGATTTATTATTTTCAACTATAAACAAACAATTTAATGAAAAAGTTGAAAAATTTGATAATTCAATAATTTCAATACAACTGTCAATACCCCAACTATTTCAATTTTTATCCAACCTTCATTCAAATTCATCTGAAATTCTACTAAACAAACCAATTAAATATACAAATCCCATTGATGGTAAATATAAACAAAGTGGTGATAGCAATGGTTTGGTTTCATCAGTTTTTACACATTTTCAAAAACCAGATTCAACGGAATTACAACAACAACAGCAACTACAATTAAAAAATAATGAAGAAAAGAAATCTATTCAATCACAACAATTAATTGAATCAAATGAAAATAAATCGATGTTATCAAAATTATTCTCAAAAGTTTCAAATTCATTATCAGCCTTAGCTCCACCAAATATAAATCAATTATTAGATGATCACCCAACTCATCAAAAATGTAATGTATAGTTTTTAATATAATATTATATTTAATTGAATAAATATTAATATAAATTTATATTTACAGTATGGAATTCAAAAATTTGGATTAAAAAAAAAATTTATACACATTCAGTTTCTTCAGAGCTCGTTCAAACATTTACATTTAAACAACCATGTAGTTTATTCTTTTGGGTAAAATTTTGGATGTCAGTACCACCAACATATCAAAATCAAACAATTAAAAATTCATCATTTATTCTATATGATATGAAATCAGATCAACTTTTATTTGATTCATCGGTTATAGATAAAGATACACTCCAACCATATTATTTAATTACAGGTGATCAACCAAAAACAACTTCATTTAAAATTAAATATAAAATTGAAGCAGATTTATATAAAAGTGAAATAACATCAATTTCAGAAGCAGAGGCATTGGAATTACAATTAAAAAACAGTACAGTTCCAAATTCGTCACCAAAAGATACAACTATTATAAATTATGAATCAATTTCAGAAAAAGAAAAGAAATTTTACAAAAAACCAACATCAAAAATGAATCATGATACACCAGCATTTAAAGCATTTATTGAAAAGAACGAGTTATATAGAAAACAAATTCCAATAACTGAATCATCTTCATCAAATTTAACAAAAACAGAAAGTATATTATCATTTGCATATAGGGTATCAATATTTTTAAAAATTAATGTAAAATATATATCACCTCCGCCAATACCTATGGCAGATGCATTAAGTACAGTTAAAGTTGGTGGTGGTGATTGTGCCTGTTTATCACATTTAGCAGCAGCAATACTCAGATACAATAACATTCCAGCACGTATTTTATATGGTATAATTACAACAAAATTATTTACACAAACAGAACGTAGACATGTTAAACTCGAATTTTATAATGAAGATATTGGTCTTTGGTTTCCATATGATCCATCTGACGTATCAAAAACAGATCCATATTATAAAAAATATTTTGCCACTGATCCAGATGGAACCTTTTTAACTCATCATATTGATCCACTCCTCGATATACCAGTATTAGGTACAAATGAAACCAGGGAATCTGTATTTCAAACTTGTTCATTTAAATATTTATATCCAAATGCAGTTCTACCTCAGTTTGATTCAATGACACATGATTTCACTTTAAAAACAGAATAATTAAATAAATAAGCAAAAAAAAAGTTTTTATTTATTTATTTTATTGTTTCTATTTTTATCTTTACTTTTAGATGAGAAAGGTGAATTTTATTGGTGTAACACCATTTTATTTTTAAGTTCGATAATGATTTATTCACCACTAAATATTTGTAAAATTTATTAATTATTAAATAAAATACAAAGGGATAAAAGATTACATTTATAATTACTTTATCTACATTATCCAAAAAAAATGTTTGGTTTTCAACTCCTCAATGCATTGGCGCCTCACTTTGATCTATTACAAACCCAATGGCACCATGTAATGTGCCACATTAGATTGATAAGAATTGATTAATTATTATACATCAATTGTAATAATATTGATTTAATAAATCAATTTGATTCAAATTATTTTTAAAACAAAAAAAACATGTGTTCACTTTTGAAATACACTAGTTGTACACAATAAATAAATATTTATTTATTATTTCTATTGTTTTTAGAAGAAGAAGAGGAGCCCATTTCATATTGAAAGCTTATTCCAATTAATGAGGATGATTGTTTTGCTGTGGGTAAAATATTTCTAGAGTTTGATGAATTCTTTTTATTGTTGCTACCACCACCATTGTTTTTTGACTTTGAAAATTCACAAGGTTCAAAACAAAGCTTGACACAAGCATTTTTGTTTTGAGGATCAACTTTTGAACAAGGTAATCTACATTTATCATTAATTGTAACACTCTTGAAACACTCGGTCTTTATTAAATGTTGACATTTTGGATGTACTTTATCAACAAGTAAAACACAACGACACTTCTCACCACAAGCCAATTGACATTGATGTGTACATTCCAATACTTTACTACATGGTTGAACACAAACACTTGTATGATCAGTATCGAATGGATGACATTTTTTTTCACATTTATGACCACAATATAACAATTGAGAGCATTCTCTTTTACAGCCACCATCTGAAGCAAATTTTGAAATATCACCTTCACACCCAATGAATGTAAGTGATTTTCGATGATTTTCGCAAACTAATGGTAAACGTACACCAATTTGTGAATTCATTTCCAAGATTGGAAACATGTTCTTCCAAATACCACTACTTTCTCTTGATTGATTTAATAGTTCTCTTGAACCAAATAAAAATAGACCAAGTCTTGCTCTTGATAACATTACATTGATACGGTTTGTAATTTTAAGGAAACCTGGTTCATTGGATGGATTATTACGAACTAAAGAAATGATAATGATATCATTTTCTTCACCCTGATATTGATCAACTGTGCAAATTAACAATCTATCCAATTTATCCAATTGACTTCTACTCATTTTATCACGATTAAGTGTTTTATGACGTTCAATTAATTGAGTAAATTCTAAAATTTGACCGGCATATGGAGTGAGTATAGTAATTTGTTCAGGTTCATAATTTTGATCCAACAAGTAAATTGCAAAACGTAAAACCAATTTAGCTTCAAATATATTTGATTTACTCATTACCAGTGGTTGCTGAGCTTGTGATTCTTGTTTTGAATGATCAAAAAAGAAAACATTGAATGGTAAACCTCTAATTAAACTACCATTACCATATGCCATTGCTTCTTGTTCTTTGAGGACAACTGATGAATGATTTTCCAAGTTTGGATAAACAGGTACAATAAATTGTGATATTGAAGGTACCATTCTACGTTGAGTTGTCAATGTTGAACATCTTCCACCATTATCGTAAATTCTTTCAAAAATTGAAATATTTAATTTATACTTTGTCAGCAGTGTATGATCAGTACAAATTGGTTTCAATTGACGATGATCACCAATCAATATCAATTGATCAACCATACTTGGTAAAATTGCAACGATTTGACCTTCCAATGTTAATGCACATTCTTCAATTATAACAATTTTAACTTTTAATGATTCAAATAATTTCTTCATTCTTGAAGCACCCGTAATAGTTGCAGCAATAACTTGTGTATCTTTTTGAAGTAAAGAACGTTGATCTTCAAATATATATTGTTTAATATTTTGATTTTGAATATGATACTCTTCAAACAATCCTTCAATTGCTTCCAATGTTTTCTCTACTTTAACTTTACACCAATATTTATAAACTTCAAGTTTTTGTTGATTTTTAAATGTTGATAATCTCTTTAAATCAGCTTTTCTCTTTTGTAAACTTGGACTATAATTGAATTCTAATAACTTTAAACAATTTCCAACTTTTCCATCATTATTATTAAATGCATTATTATTATATTTTGCATTTGGTTGTTGTTTGTTATTATTATTATTATTATTTGACTTTGATGATGAGTTGGTTGATTGTGAATCACTAGATTCATTATTATTATCTTGATTTTTACTACTTTCAATTTCTTGATTTCTTTCTGATAAATTCTTTTTAACAATTGATTTATCAATTATTAAATCTTCTTTTTCATTTTCAACAAATTCTAAATTTATATTCTTTTGTTCGGCTGGTGCATTACTAAAATCATTATCTTTTGACATTTCAAGTTTGATTGATTTGATTTCCGATGAAATTGAATCTAGCCATTGATTGTAAATATGTTCACTTTCGAAAAATACACAGTAATCACCCTCTTGGAAATCAAATAAACCAAAATCACTATATGAAAATGGTTCAATAATTTGAGATAGATGATCTCTTAATCTCTTTGAAATATCTGCACGTTTTTTGTAAGCTTCCAACAATGGTTTTGATTGTCTCATTTTATTTTTCATTGTATATTCTTTTAATGCTGCTTCTTTTGAACGTGTACCAACACGAACCAATTGTTTTGTAATACCTAATAATCCAACTGCAAATTGATCCAAAGCATGATTTGTATGTGATAACACTAGTATTGGTGATTTTTCTGATGATGTATAATAATCATTTACTAATTTATTGTGAATTATATGAAATAATTTATTTCCAATAAATGATTTACCTGTACCTGGCGGACCTTGAATCAATGAAAGTGATGATGTCAAAGTTTGTTGTATTGCATTCTTTTGACTTGCATCCAATGAATCCAATTCCACAGGAAATTCTTCCAATATATTAACTTGATCATTGGGAGTTTCACTACCTTGTTCCAATGTTACTCTATCTTTAAATACTTTGGTAAAATCAAATATTGGACTATCCATTACATAATTTGGTGGTGTTTTGGTTTCATTGTTTTTACAATATACCAATGTTTCTTTAAAAGGCAACGATTCTTCTTCAATTTGTTGAAGTGATAATAATATATTTTCATATGATATGAAAAATGATGGTGATTCAATCATTACATAAATATTATCAAAAAATTCTTTGTTAAATTTTAATGATGTTTGTTGTTGATGTTGTTTGTTGCTTTTACTATTATTATTATTATTATTGTTGTTGTTGCTATTGCTATTACCGCCACCATTACTATTGCTACCACCATCACCATATTCAAAACTATAACCCATACCATTTGTATTATCAGTCATATTACTATTACTATGATTTAAAATATCAAATGGTGGTTCATATGGAGATAAACCAATTCTTTTTACACCACCAGCTTCTTGTCTTTCGGATACAATCATGTATGTAACATTTTGAAAGTTATCACAAGATAATGCAACCAATGAACCATTTAATAATTTTGGATAAGTTTCCCAGTCAATGTTATGATGATAGTCAAATGTGAAATCATAACCCAACATAAATGATGATGTTGTTATACCTCTAACACGAACATTTGTATATAAGTTTGGACTTGTTTTATTATCATTAAATGATTGTAATGCATCTCTAAATGGATTGATAATATCTTCTCTAATTAATCTAAAATGAGTTTCTAAATATTCTCTTGGTGATTCATAACCTTTCTCTTTAATTGGTTTAATTGTATTTTCATTAAACTTTCTTTTCAATTCCCCTGGCTCTGGAATAATTGATAATAATTTATAATCTTTTGGTTCATGATATTCTGCTCTGTATTTGTTGTATTCTACTTTAATGAAATTTAAAACTTCATTTAAATTACTATCTATTTGTATTGCTGATGTATCTGGTACCATCTTTGTAAATGATTCTTCTATTTGATCAAATAATCTACTTGTATATTCAACAGAGTCACTATCAAACAATTCTAATTGTTTTTGTAATATTTTAACTAGTTTTTCATAGATTGATCCTATTTGATAATTTGATTGTATGTATTGAATAATGTTTGATTTGTGACTGACCAATGTTGATTTCATAATCATATCATAGAATTGTACTTGCAATGAATGTGATAACTTTTCCAATACTAGTTTATTTGAAAATATATCTATGATCCATTCTATAAATTCCGATGATATATTGGTCTTTGATATGATGTTTTTAAAACTAAATTTAATTTGTTCAATTCCTTCCATAATGGCATTTAGTTTTTTGGTTTCCAAACGACTATGTAATTCTTGTAAATCTTTATATTGTTTTATAAATTCTGTATCTTTAATATCATTTTTATATTTATTTTGATATGTTATTTCTGTGTTATTATTATTATTATTATTATTATTATTATTATTATTATTATTATTATTATTGTTGTCTCTTCTATTACTATTATTTTGTTTTTTATTTGGTGATGATGTTGGTGGAGTTGGTGTTGACATAACATATTGAAATCCTCCGGCAATTGGTGTATTATTTACTATATCATCTTTCTTTTTATTTTGTTGTGATTGTGCTGTTTGTTGTCCAGTTTGTGGATTCTTTTGTTTATATGAATCAATTGATTGAATTGATTCACCTCTGAGTGTTGATAGAAAATGGTTGAAATTCTTTTTATTTGTACATTCAAATTGCAATGTAGTGGTTAATAACTTTGGACCATCAACACCTAACTCTTTAAACTTCTCAACTAATTCCACATAACCAATAGTAACTAACCATTTTGATACTTGTTCATTTGTCCAATTAATTGCATTATTATTATTATTTGACATATATAATATAATATTATATTATAATTTGTTTATTAAAATTATAATGATAGTAGTTGTGCTTAGTTTTTAAATAGAAATTTTTATAAAAAATGAAAAAAAAAATAAAAAAATGAATTAAAAAAATAAAAAAATAAAAAAAAAATAAAAAAATGTAAAATCATTTTAGATTTAATTTTGAAAGTTCAGTTTAGTTTTATTTTGTGTATAATGTATTTTGTATTGTTTTCTAAGTATATGTAGTGTTTATAAATTAGTATTTGTAAATTTCTTTTTTTTGTCTGTCATTATTGGAATTAATTCAGGAGATAGGTCTTCATCTGTAGCAGATGTAGTAACTGCGAATGAATCATCATCTTTTGGATGTGGTTTACGATGGAATAAATGTTGAAAGAAATCTAATATTTCGTCTGCTAATGAATCTGATAATGGTTCAGATGGTCCTGATGATTCATCACCATCTTCTGGAGTTGGTCTAACATGAATTGTTGGTCCTAAAGATGCATCTGATAAATCTGGTGTTGGTTTATTAGTTTGTGATGGTGTTGGTGTGATAGTTGGAGTTTGTGTAATACTTGTTGTTGTTGTTGTTGTTGTTGCAGAAAATGCAGGTGATTTTAACTTATCCTTTTCTTCCTTTTCTTTTTGATCACGTAGTAATCTTTCAGCTTCTTCTTTTTTAACTTTTTCCAATTCTAATTCCAATTCAAGTTCATGTTGGTGTTGTATTTCTTGTTGGTGTTTTAAATCTTCTTGTTGTTTTAGTAATTCTTGTTGTTGAATAAGTAATTGTTCTTGTAATCTAGCTTGTGCTTCTTGACGTTTCAATTCTTCTTGTTGACGAATATCAGATTGTGATGAAACTTTTGGTTGATGTACATCTTGTTGAATTGATGAAGGTTGTTTAGGTTGTTTTTCTTTAGATTCTTTTGGTTGATTATTTGAACCAGCACCAAGTGATAATGAAATAAATAATTTTCGAATATTTTCTTTATTTAAACCTAATGCATTCAATAATAAATCTTCCAGTCTTTTATTTGAATCTATTTTATCTGATGAATTACTGTCAATTTCAACTCTTCCTTTATTTTGTTGTAATTGTTGTTGTTCTAATTCATATTTTTTTGATAATTCAATCTCTTGTTTTTTTGCATTTTCTAATATTTTTTCAATTCTTTTTAAATATTGATCAAATGAAGATTCTAATAATACATTTTTAACTGATTGGAAAACTATATTTTCAACACTTTTATCAAATAATTCATTGTTACTACTATTTTCATTTGTTTCTTTAATTTCATATTCCTATAATAATTATTAATTAAAATTAGTATATACATACAAAATAAAATTTATAATAATATCTGTACATACTGATTTAACTAATGAAATAATTAGTATTACTAAAAAAGTCAATAATAATGTGACAGATTTCATTTTTTATTATTTTAGATGTTTATTTAATGATTTTTTTTTTTGTTTTGGAAAATATTGCATTTTATAGCAAATAAAATTAAATAATTTATTACTTTTTTTTATGAATAGATATGTTTGTGTTTGTGTTGTGTGTGTATGTAAATAATGTGGGGGTATAATCAAACTACAAATAAATTTTTTTTTATTTTTAAAATGTTCACACTTTAATTATTTTTATAACACACACAACCATATAAAAACAAGTACACACATAAAATAGTTTGTAATAAGTAAATTAATTCTTTTAATTTTTTACATATATACATATGAAATCCAACAACTATTTTAATACTTTTTGTGTTAATACTATTTTATTGTTATTTTTTACTATATTTAGTAATATTAAAATAAGATATTACTTTTATATACTGGGTGTTTTATATATTAGGTATAATAAAAAATAAATTTTGGATTAAAATCACCAACCATTAAATAAGTAATTGTAAATTGATTACCAGTATGAAATATTGACCCAGTAAGAGGTTGATATAAACCAGTTGTTAATGTTGTACCTCCGATAATACCTAGTTGAGGATTTTTTAAATTAAAATTTGCAGAAAATTTAAATTGTTCTAAATTTTTATTATATAAATTGTCTACCACAGTACGACGTGTTGTATAGATTATATTTGATTCATTGAATACATTTACCAGTGTTGTATTGTACGTAATTTTTGGACATACGTCATTTGATTTATATTTACAAAATAATGCTGGACAAAATACATTTGAATTTATGTATTTGCAACCTTGAAGAAATGCACCTCTTTTCTTAAATTCCCAAACGGGTCACATTTAATTTCAATTTGTATTGATTGTTCTTCGAATGGTAAACAATCGTAATTTATGAAATTATCAATTTTAAAAGAAACTTTAATTGATTGCGATTGTTTTTTAAATTCATAATATGTATCATCAACTCCTCCAAATTGAGATAATGTAATTTTTATCATTTATTATACATGCTGATATTGATTCTGTAATGTTTGATGATGTAGTAGTGTTTGTTTTATTATTGTTATTATCAGATTTATATTGAATACATATGTTACTGCTTGTACATAAATTCCATGATAATTGTAATCCTTGATATAAAAAAGATCTTTTATCTTCAATTGGCGGTGTAGTATAAGAGAATCTAGTTTGATATGATCCTCCTAATCTTGAAAGACTATTAAAATCAAAGAATTTACCTTGTCCATTTTTATCAACATTTGATAGAGTACATTCTTTTTCAACAAAATTAAAATTACATTCACCATAATTTATAATTAAAATTATAAACAATATATAATATTTAATCATTATTTTGATAATTAATTATATATAGTAAACAAACTGTTTAATTTTTATTTTATTTAAATTTAAAAAAAAAAAACAAATAATTAAAAAAAATTCAAAATCAAAACACACAGATCGTAAAAATAATAATACAAATAATAATATTTATCATGTGTTATCGTTTATTTATAACAATCTTAATTTGTTGGGCAATTAATTAATAATTTTAAAGAAACTATTTTTATGATTAACCATTATTTGATCAGTTGTTTGTTTGAGTATATTATATGTTTATGTTTATATTTTTTTACTAAATTGTTGTTTTTGTTGTTATTTGTTGCTGTTTGTTGATATTGGAAAAAAGTGTAATAATTTTTTTTTATTAACAGATACCATATCAATGTAAGCAGATAAACAATTAGATCATGGTAAACTTTCAGATTGTCTGAATAATTCAGAGAATCCATACATCAATTATTTACTATCGTCAAGTACTAATGGAACAGATTTATAAGAACCCATACTTCTAACAAGATACAATACAATGTTTTACCATATAATGATTTATTACACTCATTAACTATTAATTCAGCTTTTCTTAAATCAACCTCTTCATTACCAGGCGAAACATATACACATCTATTTAAAATGATTCGAGAGCGGCTAAATTTGGATTTGAAACACCGTCGAAAATCTTGAAAACTGAGATAGATTTAATTAAAAATAATCAACCAAAAAAATAATATACATACAATTCAATTTCAACAATTTATTTAATAAAATGATTTATAGTAGTAATATGTCAAATAATTTTTATTTAATTATTTAAAACTAATAATATTAACATTATAAATATTAAAACAATATAATTTGAAATTAATTTTGGTGAATTATTTGAATATTTGAAATTTGAATTTTTACATAATACATTTTGGTCAATGCAATTAAAAGTTAACAATTCACCATTGCTAGCTCCTGAACAATCTTGAGTTGAATAAGTTACCATTGAATAACTTTCGAAAGGATCATAACTAACCAAAACATTTGAACCACATACAGAAGTGCATTGACCTATTGGAATTAATGTATCATTTTTGCAGGTGTCTGTATTCATTTGAAATTTATCAAATTCTGGTATTAATCTTGAACAATATACTTTTCCTTCTGGACCAAATTGATTATATTTTTCATTACCCGAATTTGTACAATTATAATCAATAATGAATTTATTGTTTGTGCCTTCTACGACGCCTACATCTTGACAATCATAATCGGAAAAAAATGTAATTTTATAAGTAGAAAGCCCATTAATTGTTATTTTTGAACGTTTTTTACAATAACTAACGCATTCTCCATAGTTTATTGTAATATTTTCACAACCCTTATATTGAAAATTAAATACATCATATCTTCCATCCATATAATAATCATTGTATTGTGATGATACAATTAATGATAAATTTAACACAAATATTAATAATAAAATTGATTTCATATTTGTTTTAGTTGTTGTTGTTGTTATTTTTGTTGTAGTAAATAAAATTTCTATATTGAAAATTATTTTAATCCAATTTTTTGGTGTCTTTTTTTTACCATATCTTTAATCCTCAAGAAAAAAAAAATTTTTATTGATAACAGTTTTAGAAAACCAAGAATAAAAATTTAGTATGTATATATTATATCAATATGATAATATATTTCTATTGTTGATATTAACTTTTTTATATATAATTCTTTTATTTATAGAACCAATTATTTGGTGAATAACATTACATTTATTACTATTATTATAACTACATACATATTATTATTTTTTATATGTAAAAAACAATGCAGACACAGTCTTTCTCTATAATAATGAATTGTGAAAATATTCTTTCAAACAATGTTGGTAATGTCCAACTACATATAATTACTGCTTTTGAGTTTGGTGTACTCGTACATCTGAACAACTTCCTTTGTGAATAATAGATCATCATCAGTAACTTGTGTAAATGAAAGTCCTAATGTGATTATTGAAAATAATATTGAAATTGAGAATAAAAAAAAAAAATATTAACATTTCTCTGGTAGGTGTCATTTTATTTATTTTTGTGTGTTGATATGCATCGAAAAAACACCAAAATAAAGCGCCCGTAAATTAATGTGATAGTAGTTCAAATTGATTAATTGTATATTTTTAGATTATTGTGAATGTTTTTTATCGATAATTGATTTAAATTTTATTTTTGAGTTTCTCATACAATTTTATTTAATTTTTTTTAAATTATTACTATTTTGTTTATCTTTTTTCTTTGTTTAAATAATGAAGTGCTAAATAAGAACTGATAAAGAACCCAAATGTCCAAGCCACAACTACGCCAAAAGAGTCACCTTTTGACCAATCATCAAGACCATAATAAGATATTACTTGATTACCATTTGAAAATTGACAAGGAATTTGAGACGTAACATTACCAACGGTAATTTCGGGCATTGTACATTCCAATGGTAAATTTTCAAATTGATTAACAACAAGAGATGCAAATGAATAATATAATGGATTAACCCAATGTAACCAACCAAATGAAGATGGTAGTTCATTAACTGGTACATAGAAACCTGCAAATAACATATAAATTACAACTAAACCACTACCATATGCAAATGTCATATCACTTGTACCAGTTATATTTGCAATTGTACAAATCATAAAATCCGATAAAGCGTGAATGAAAAAGTAAACCATCATTGCAAAAAAGAATGAACCAGCATCCCAACGTAAATGAGCGAATAAATAACAAATTGCAGCATTAATTAATGCAACCAAGAATACAATTAACATTTCAACTGTTACCATTGCAAGATAATATGGTAATGAATGATAAATCTTTGATGCTCTTTCCGCATTAAATAGGGTACGACCACTTAAAAACAATGAAATGACAGCAAATGGAGTTAAATTTAGACCAGTAATTAAAAAGAATATTACACCCAATACTTTTTGAATATCTTTTTCAGAGTTTTCTAAATTTGCAAAACAAACACCATATAGTAAACCAACTACAATTGCAGTACCAATTCTAGCGATAAAGTTTCCTTGATTTCTAAGGAAATCTTTCCATGTTCTAGAAAGCAATACTCTATATTGATATAACATTGTTGATTGTTGTGGTTTTTCAAATTGAATTGGTGGTGGTTCAATTTCATTTAATATCTCATTTTCCCAAATCTTTTGCCATTGTTGACATAATTCATTGTATCTTGTACTTTCACCAATTTCAACTGCGCTATCTAAAAAGAAATCTGCTGGATTTGTATTATTTGGTAATGGATATCCGATGGATTCGAAATAATTTGTAATATTAGTACCACTGTAAATCATTTTACCCTTGATAATAACCATTACTTTATTGAATAATTGAAATATTTCAGGACGTGGTTGATGAATTGAACAAATAACAGTTGTACCTTTATGTGTAAGATTTAACAAAGTTTTCATAATTTGTAATGCTGCAACTGAATCTAGACCAGATGTTGGTTCATCAAGAAATACCATTGATGGATTAGTTACTAATCCACAACCAATACTAACACGACGTTTTTCACCTCCTGATAAACCTTTCATTAACATACCCCCAGGTAATATACCACCAATTTTTGCATGTGTTCTTTTTGTTAAACCAATTTCCTCAATAATTGATTCAACTCTTTTAACTTTTTCCAATTCACTTACACCTGGTAATCTTAAATCTGCATAAAATTTCAATGTTTCAAAAACAGTTGATGTTTGTAATAACACATCTTCTTGTGTAACATAACTACTAAAACTTTTATAATATTCTCCAATTTCTTTACCATTTACTAATATTTGACCATCAATTTTACCAGTTGATTTTCTTTTTGCTAAAATATCTAATAATGTTGATTTACCGGATCCTGATGGTCCCATTAATGCAACTAAATTTTAAAATAATAATAATAATAATAATAATAATAATAATAATAATAATAATAATAATAATAATAATACAATTAGAATTTTATTATTTATTTTTTTTTCTAAATATAACATGTTAACATACCAAGTTCACCTTGTTCAATTACACCACTAACATTATTTAAAATTGTTAATTCTTTTTCAACTGGTGTATTTAAAGTCATATTATTTATACTGATATTATAATCCCCAGTTTCATTTTCATTGTTATTATTATTATTATTTGTACCACCAACAACTGAATCTAATTTTCTAATTTTATCTTGTTTTTTTAATTGTTTTTTATATTTTTTATTTTCAACAGTGTATGAAATATTTTTAAATGTTAACTGAATACCTTTTCTGGCACCATTATTTAATCCAGAGTTTGGAATATTTTGTAATTCCATTTTTTTAGTTTATTATTATTTATATTATTATTATTATTATTTAATTATAATAATTTTATTTTGATTACTTTTTTTTTTTTAAAAAAAAATTTATTTTTAGATTAATGTGATGTGTATATAATATGTGAATTTATTTATTATTGCGAATATAATAATTAATTGTTTGTTTCTCTTTTATTTTCGGATGTTTGGATGTTATTATATATATATGCGTTAGAATGTTTGTGTGTGTGTGGGTGTGGTGATGAAAATATATAGTGGTTGTTTTTTTTTTTTTTTTATATGTATGTTTTCTATAATTGATTAAACCCAAATTAATATGTTTAATTCAGCAAAATGTTGAGCGATATGTGTGAGTAAGAATAGGAAACACAATTATTATTATTATAATTTATTAACTCTATTAAAAAGATTCAATATGAACAATTTAATATATTATTAATATATTTTATATTATTTATTAATATTAATATTTCGAATTTATAAAAACAAAAAACTATTTATATTTTTATTTTAATCACAAAGAAAAAAAAATATTGAAACAATTTCAATTTTATGTCTTACAAAATCGATTAATCTTTGCTACTGTTTTTTTAATGCAACACTATTAATATCAGTACTTTATAAAAATAGAGTGGGATAAGGTTACAAACAACCTAATTTTCAGTAATTGTTTGTTGTTTACTTTGTGTCAATGCTATAGTAGATGATAAACATGTAAGCAATATTTTTCGAAATGATTCAATTTTATTTTTTTTGATTTTTTTTTTTTTTAAAACAAAATTAAATTTTGGTAAAATTTTTAGTCACAAAGTGGGTTTTTGATTTGTTAAAATATCTAAAATATAAACACCAAATAATGATGAAAATAGATTACTAAAATGGAAATCCAAATGGTCATTTCCCAAAATTTAGTGAATATCACTTGCGTGTACTTTATTGTAAAAATAAATCAAGCTATGCACTTATAATTCACATTAAACTGAGGAAACACAAAAATGGAAGTTGTAATTAACACAAATAATAATATATTAGAATTTTAAAATTATTAAATTAATTTTATTTTATTGGTTTTATATGAATATATACTATGTATTATTATTATTTTAAATTAATTATCAATATATATATATTTATACTATTGGTTGTTGTTAATATTATATTTAAATTATCAAAATTATCTTCTTTTTGGTTGTTTTTTGCCTTCCATTTTACCAAGTGAAAAACCGCCTTGTTGTGGAGTTGAAGTTGAACCACCTCCATTGAATGGTCCAAATGATGGTGTACTTGGATTTGCACCAAAATTACCAAACGGATTTGGATTTGTAGATGGAGTTGAGCCAAAAGGTGTTGATGCTTGAGTTCCAAATGGATTTGGTGTGGTGGAAGAAGCTGCTCCTGATCCAAATAAACCAGATTGTTGTGGTGCTCCAAATGGAGTTTGTCCAAATGGTGTCGATGTTGTTGATGATGCTTGTTGTGTTGGTGCTCCAAATGGTGTTTGACCAAATGGAGTTGATGATGTCGATGATGATAATGCTGGTGCTCCAAATGGTATTGATGTTGGTGCATTAAATGGTGTCGATGATGCTTGTTGTGTTGGTGCGCCAAATGGTGAGGAGGTTGAACTACCATTACCGCCAAATAAATTTGATGACGAAGTAGAGGAAGAGGTTGAAATTGATGGTGCTGCAAATGGATTTGCTGTTGATGTTGATGTTACAGTTGTTGGGGTTGTTGGCGCAGCAAACGGATTTGGTTTTGAAGCAAATGGGTTTGAAGTTGCTGGTGTTGATGTGGTTGGTGTTCCGCCGCTACTACCAAATAAACCTGTTGCAGTTGTTGTTGATGTAGGGAATGGATTTGATCCAAATAATCCTGTAGAAGTGGATGGCGTCGATGCATTTGTTGATGGTGCTCCAAATAATCCCAATGTTGTTGAAGGAGTAGCTGTGGTTGATGCAGATGGTGCTCCAAATAATGAAGTTGTTGAAGGAGTAGTGGTGGTTGATGCAGATGGTGCTCCAAATAATGAAGTTGTTGAAGCAGCAGTAGTGGTTGATGTTGATGGTGCTCCAAATAATGTAGTTGATGTAGATGTTGGATTACTTGATGATCCAAATAAACCCGTTGTTGAAGGAGTAGATGTAGTGGTTGATGTTGCTGGTGCTCCAAATAATGAGGTTGTTGATGTTGATGTAGAAGTACCAAATAAACTATTTGTCGATGTAATTGGTGGTGTAGTGGTGGTTGGAGTTGGTATTGAAAATGGTGAAGGTGTAGTAGTTGCTGCACCACCAAACAATGATGATGGAGTTGAAGCTGTGGTTGGTGAAGTGGTACCTGAGCCAAAAAGACCTGTACTAGTTGTTGATGTTGCAGTTGTGGTTATTGGTATTGAAAATGGTGAAGGTGTAGTAGTTGCTGCCCCACCAAACAATGATGATGTTGATGATGTAGTTGAAGGTTTATTTGCTGCACCACCAAACAATGATGATGTTGATGATGTTGTTGTATCTGGTTTATTTACTGCACCACCAAACAATGATGAAGTTGATGATGTTGTTGAATCTGATTTATTTACTGCACCACCAAACAATGATGAAGTTGATGATGTTGTTGTATCTGGTTTATTTACTGCACCACCAAACAATGATGAAGTAGTTGTTGAACCAGTTGCTGGCGTAGTTAAATTTCCTCCAAACAATGATGAAGTTGTTGATGTGGTTGTTGTATCTGGTTTTGTTGTTGCTCCACCAAACAATGACGATGATGTAGTTGCTGGTGTTGTTGAATTTCCACCAAACAATGATGAAGTAGATGATGCAGTTGTGGCAGGTGTTGAACCAAATATTGAAGATGTAGTTGAACTTGGTTTTGAGAATATACTAGATGAAGTAGATGATGCAGTTGGATTTGAAAATAATCCACTTCCAGTTGCAACTGATGCCAAACTTGATAATGATTGCTTATCATCTTTAACTTCTTCTTTTTTAACTGTTGTTGCTGTTGTAGATCCAAATAAACCTGTTGTTGTAGAAGGAGTTGTAGTTGGTGTACTAAATAATCCTGAAGTTGCAGAAGTTGCAGCAGTATTACCAAATAATGAAGCAACAGTTGGTGTAGTTGATGAACCACTAAACAATGATGATGTAGTAGTAGTTGATGATGACGATGGTGAAGTTGGTCTCTTTTTCTTTTTCTTTTTCTTTTCTTCTTCATCATCAGAATCATTATTGATTCCTTTAACTATTAATGAACTTTCCAATAATGATTTACCATTTCCGAATAAACCACCGCTACCACCTGATGCGTTTCCAAATAAACCACCACCAGTGCTACCCAAATTTCCAAATAAACCAGCTCCAGTTGGTGCTGTACCTAATAATGATGTACTTTTGTTTGTTGATGACAATGAAAATAAGCTTGATGTTGTTGTTGATGGCTTTTTAACAGCTTTCTCTTCTTCTTCATCAGATTCTGGTGGAACATAAAATTCCTCTTGAGCTTCTAATTCACCACCTTCTTCCTCTTGTTCTTCTTCTTCTTCTTCATCAGATTCTGGTGGAACATAAAATTCTTCTTCAGCTTCATTACCTCCATCATCATCATTTTCGTCGTCATCCGATAATTCAACTACTGTGTTTTCTTCCTTCTTTGGAGCGGCTGCTAAATTACCAAATAATGGAGGTGTTACTGTTTTTGTTGTTGCTGTGGTTATTGGTGTTGCAGTTGTTTTAATTACTGAAGTAGTTGAAGCAACATTGCCAAATAATCCTAATGATGGAGTGGTACCTGTTGTTGTTGTTGATGATGATAATCCAAACAATGAAGCTGTTGAAGTTGTCGATGCTGTTGTTGGAGTAGTACCAAACATATTACCACCACTAAATAATGATGTTGATGTTGCTGCTTTATCAGTTGATGGTTTTGAAAATAATCCTTCGGAACTACTTGGTAATGAAAATATACCAACTGATGTAGTTTTTGTTTCCGTTGAATTACCAAATAATGATGATGAAGATGTTGATGGTGTAGTTATCGATTTCTTATCATCAGTTGAGGTTGTATTTGTTGCTGTTGCTGGTTCTGTAGTTATCGATTTTTTATCATCAGTTGAGGTTGTATTTGTAAAATTACTAATGTTGAATGAAGGTGTAGTTGAGAGTGTTATAGTAGATTTGAATTCAAATGAACCTAAAGGTGGTACAATATTTTCTAAACCAGGTACAGCTAATGATGGTTCATCTGATGGTTTATTTTCAATTATTTGCTTTGAATAAGGTTTTGATTTATTTGCTGTAGTGGTTTCACTCTTTTCTGCAATTGAAAAACCATTTGTAGTTGGTGTAATATTTGAAAATAGAGTTTGTGTATTCTCTGTTTTCGATGCGGTATTTTTTGTTTCTTCAGTTTTAAGTGGATTTGCTGTAGTTGCTTGAAATAATGATGGTGCTGATGTAGTAGTGGTTGTATTTGCACCTGATGAAAATAATGATGAAGTTGTTGGTGAAGTTGATGTAGTGGTGGTGGTTGTAGTTGGTGAAATGATGTTGTTTGTAGTTGTAGATGTGGTTGTTGCATTTTTAAATGAATTACTTATTGGTGTTGGTGTTGTTGTTGTTGTAGGTATAGTTGTATTGGTGGTAGTAGATGTTGTTGAATCGGATTTTGTTGGTTTTTTATAAAGCGAAACTGATGATGTAAGTGAATTTGTTGGAATTTCAAATTCTGTAACTTGTTTTGGTTTCTTTTCCTGTACAGTTATCAACGAATTAGTATATTATATATTAAAAAGATTATAACATGTTGATATACATACCAATATTTTACTTAGACCATATGGATTATATTTATAATTGATTGAAATTTGTGGAATTTTTAATTTTGGTCTAGTTGATTGTGTCATATATGTTGAATCATTACCATTCATAGTTGTTGAAGATGACATTGATTGTTGTAAATTATTTGGTAAAGTGTATTGGCTTGAAACTGGATTTGAAAATGAATCTAAATGTTCTAATATCTTTTTAGCTGCTTGACTTGTTGCCATCATAACAGAATTATCCTCATCTGTACCCAATATAGTTGGTAATCTTTTTTTTAATGGTGGTTGATCAATTTTTGAATTTGGTGAATAAAACTGTCGGAACATAAAAAAGATTAGTGAAATGCTCTTTAAAGGTATGGTATTTATTAATATTTTTATACTTACTGAACTATCTTGGCTATTAAGTTGTTTTCTTTTTGATAAAATTGAATTTGTTCCATTCATTATTGAATTATCACCACCGCCATAAATACTATTACTATAGATTGAAGTAATTGGTTTCTTTTTAAATTGTGAATTTGAAAAGATTGAACTATTATTATTGTTATTATTATTATTATTATTTACATTATTATTATAATCTGTAATTTTTGTACGAGTTTGAGTTGGTGATAAATTATTTTTAATATTTCTAGATGTAGATTGTTGTAGTTGATATTGTTGTCTATCTTGATTTAAACTTGGATATAAAGATGATGGTGATGATGATGATGACGAACTAGCACCATTACTATTATTATTTATTGAAACTGATTTCTTTACACCATTTAAATTATTATTATTGTTATTTGAAGTTGTTGCAGTACTTGTTGATGTAGTAGTTGCTTTTAAAATTGGTTTAACGTTATTATTATTATTATTATTATTTGTAAATGATTGAGTTAAATCATTTACTGAAATTGAAGAAGTATCAATTTTTAAATTCATATTTGTTGGTACTTTAACACTTGCTAAATTATTATCGTAATCACTTGTTAATTTAATTCTATCATTACTATTTAAATTACTTTTATCATTTTCATCTGAATAATTGCTGTTGTTGTTGCTGTTATTTGATTTTTTTGGTGTTCCATCTTGATCATATGATGAATCATCAAAATTTGAAAACATCCATTGTAGCGGTTTTGATAATAACTTTGTGACCATATTTTTAAAGAATCCTCCTGTCTTTTGTTGTTGCTGTTGTGATGGTGATGATGATCCACTACTACTACCATTCATTAATATACTATCATCATCATCTCTTTCACTATTTATACCATTTCTTTTACCAGATTTAGCATATGGATTAAAACCTATCTTATTTCTACCATTCATTCTGTTGTGTTGGTTTAAAATATTAATATATAATTCGATTTACTCTTACTGTACAGGATGTATACATCTATTCATACCTTTATTACTTTATATATATCTATTAACTATCTATTTACTTCCCACACTTTTTTTTTAAAAATGACGCGTTAAAATGCAGGTCGTGTGTATTTATATGAATAAAAAGAAAATAACAAAATAATTTCGAAAATTTGAAGTGTTTTGAAAAAAAAAAAATTGAAAAATTGAAAAAAAAAAAAAAAAAAAAAAAAAAAAAAAAAAAAAAAAAAATTTTTTATAAAAAAAAATTTAAAAAAAAAAAAAAAAAAAAAAATTTTATAAAAA
>JACAFY010004342.1:6416-29511 GCA_015252635.1 Dictyostelium capitatum
TAAAAAACCATATTAAATTTTTAAATTTTTATTTATTTTTAATTATAATTATTCTTTTTGTTGATTGATGATTTTCTGTTTAATTTGCAAAACAACCAAACTTTTTTTTTTTTGAAATTTTAGACTTTTTTATTTTTTTATTATTATTATTATATCAATTACACAAGTTTTTATTTTTATATAGGTTATATATATATTTATAGGTTTTAACAAATTAGTATATAAACGTGATGGTAATTATGTGATTAAAATTTTAATTTGATAATTTTTTCAACTCAATGGCGAAATGAAAAAAAATTAAAAATAAAAAAAAAAAAAAAAAAAAAAAAAAAAATTAAAATTTTTTAAAAAAAGATTTTAAAAAAAAAAAAAAAAAAAAAAAATTTTTAAAAAAAAAAAAAATAAAATAAAAAAAAATTTAAAAAAACCGTTTTTGTATTTTTTTTTTAAAAATTTATATTTTAAAATTTTTAAAAAAAAATGGCCAAAATAAAAAAAAAAAAAAAAAAAAAAAAAAAAAAAAAAAAAAAAAAAAATTTCGATTTTTTCACCAACGGATTTTACACATTAAAAATTTAAAAATAATTTTATCCTCAAAAAAAAAGTAATCAATACCGGAGTTTAGATAATTGTTGTTGTTGTTTTTTTTGTGGTACAAAATAATAAAAATAAACACATATATACATACACACACACAAATAGATCTATATACACATACAAACACAATATTTTATAATTTGTATATAAAAAACTCACACTCATAAAAATAAAAAATACACCACACACACTATTTTTTTTAAATAGTCATTAAATTAGCATATACACATATACCCTTTCATTCTTTTTTTTCTCTCTGTATCTACTTGTGTTCTCTTCTCTCTCTTTGTGGTCATTACTCACTAATTCTCATTCACTCACCACATACATATACATATATTATTAAAATTGTTGTTATTATTTAAATTCAATAATAAACTATTTTTAATTATTTATTACTACTTGCAACATACAACAAATACAAATACTATACTACAAGTTAAAGAAAGAAATAAACAAACACACACACACACACACAACTACCATACATCAAAATTATATATTGATATAATTTAAATTTGCCAAGGTTACCTTAATATATAATTGCACAATAATAATTATTATTTTAAACTTGGCAATAACAAATAATAATGTCAAAAAAACTATTATTTGACCAATTCTTATTAGTTTCTTTAAAAGAAGGTAAGTTATCCAACATATTAAATATACAATGTCAAGTATGATACTAATATTGAAAGGTTTGAAACACACTTATAGTTGAAAAAGATGGAGCAAATGGAGGTATATTACAAACTATTGTACCATATGTTAAAGATATATATCCACCGGATAATATAGATCCAAATGTACCATTATTTTGTTTTCCAGAGGAAATTGATAAATCATATATTCAATATAATGGTAATAAAATAACAGATAATATGTTTACATTTGTATTGACTGATCGTGAAGGTAGACAACAATTTGGATTCACAAAAAGAATATTAACAACAATTCAACCATCTGGTAATAAAATATTGGAATGTTTATGTATTATATCACATCATGCATGGTCAAGTACATTTGGATCAATGTTGGAAATATTGGAAACACGTTATCGTGTATCAATTGATGAAATTCATAATTTCCTTGCTGCTTCTTTATTATCAGTTATACCTGCACCTGGTGATTCATTCACTGTTTACATTTATGATAATCCATTCTTGGGAAATGATAAAAAACCTTCATATCTACCTGTATCTTATACATTAAAAAGACCTGTATCAACTGATAAATCTTCATTGCATGATGTATGTATTAAATTTAATTAGTTAAAGTTAATTATATATATACTAACATTTCTAATTTTAATACTACAGGGAACATTACAACCATTAATTGAAACATTAAGTTCACAAAAGATATTATATTTATTTATTTCATTATTATTTGAAAGAAGAGTTATAATTTATTCAGATAATATAACTAGAGTTAGTAAATTTATAAATGCAATTGTATCATTATTGGATCCATTAGCATGGCAACATATTTTTATACCAATTTTACCAAGATCATTATTGGATTATTGTACAGCACCAATGCCATTCATAATTGGTATTCATTCTTCATTATTAGCACCAATTAAAAGAAAACCATTAAATGAAATTGTATTTGTAGATTTAGATAGAGATCAAGTTTTACCATTACCTGAAGATATTGCTATATTCCCCGCAATATTATTACAACCATTAAAACAATGTTTAGAATATCAAATTTTAGATTTAAAAAGTATGTATTATTGAATTATTATTACGTTAAAGTAGTGTATTGATATCATATCAATCATCACATTTTACTAATGAATATCCATACAGAGAATAAACATTATGATAATAAAAATATAGTTGAAACATTTAGAAGATTTTTCGTAACAGTATTGGGTACATATAGAAGGTTTTTTTTAAAAGATATGGATAAAAAGAAAATGATATTTGATAAAGTTTCATTTATAGATTCACAATTAATTACTCCAACAAAGGTATGTGTTGTATGACTTTGCATTATTATATTATTATTACCCAAATTATATATATATATATATATACTAATGCTAAGGTGAATGACCTATAGTTTTTTAATACATTTTGTTCATCACAAATGTTTGAAAGATTTATTGCAGAACGTGAAGAATATTATTTTAAAGGTATAACCCCACCTGGTATATTTGAAAAAGAAGTTGTAATATATGATTTAAAACATCCAGTTACAGCATCCATAAATAATTCATTAAGAAATAAAGAAAAGGAAAAAGAAAAAGAAAAAGAAAAAGAGAAATCTGTAAAACAACAACAACAACAACAATTAAAACAACAACAACAACAACAACAACAACAAATTACTCAACAACAACAACATCATCAAACTTTATCAGTATTAAAATCACCAGTTTCAAGTGCAATTAATAGTGTTGGTAGATTTAATGGTAGTGTGGATAGATCATTTTTGGCATCTTTAATTGGTATAAACAGTAGTAGTAGTAGTGGCAGTAGTAATAATAATAATAATAGTAATAATAATAGCAATAATAATAATAGCGGTATTAGTGGTGTTAGTGGTGTTAGTAGTAACAGCGCTAGCGTATCTAATAACAGCAGTGGTCAGGTAACAAACAATAGAATAAACAATAATAATAATAATATCAACAACATCAACAATAATAATAATAATAATAATAATAATAATTTTAATAATAACAATGGCGGTAGTAATAATAATACTAACAATGGACCACCGATAATTTCAATAGCTAGTCCAATAAGTAACAATGGTCCACCTTTAGCATCAGTTTCAATTTCATCAAATACAGTTTCAAATAGTAATAGAAGTAGTTCAGTTTCAAATAGTAATAGTACAGGTAGCAGTAGTTCAGTATCAAATAGTAGTTTCAACAATAATAGCAATGGTAATAATATCAACAACAATAATAACAGGTCAAAAACAGTAACGATGGCAGATTTAAAACAACAACAACAAACATCACCACATACACATACAAATGTAATAACAGCAGCATTAAGTGTTCAAAAATCAAATTTAGCATCATTGGCAAATGGTATATTGAATGCAGCATCAATTTCAAAGAGTACATCAACATCATTTACAATGGGAAGTCCTTCTGCAAATGATTTAAAACCATCTCCTTTAAAATCATCAGTATCACATCATAAATCATTATCAGATATTGCAAATAGTATAAACCCATTAAATCATTTAAATCATCAACAAATTCAAACTGCATATAGTAATTTAAGTAATAGTAATAATAATAGTATCAATAATAATAATAATAATAATAATAATAATAATAATAATAATAATAATAATAATAATAATAATAATAATACCAATACCAACAACACAGCCAACACTCTGTCAGTAAATACATTATCAGTAAATAGTAATAGTAATAATAATAGTAATAATAGTAGTAATAGTAATAGTTTAGAAAAACAACGAGGAATACAAACAAGTGAATCATTAACTAAATTACCTTCATTGGTATTAAATGGATTAATTACAAAGAGTAGATCTTCATCAACTGTTGGTATTAGTAGTAGTAGTAATGGTAATGGTAGTAATAATGGATATAAAACAAATAGACCAATTAGAATATTTATTCCAATGAAATCAATTCCATTTACATTATTACATCAAAAATTTTCACCAGAAGATAAACATCATTTAATGGTTGAAGATATTTATGAATTTTTATTTCCACAATCACCAACTGCACCACATAAAATATTGGTTAGTCAATCTGTATCATTTACAAATTCAAATCCACATCATGTTCACATTAGAAAAGAATCATTATCGTCTCCAAATGTACCAATTTTAAATAACTATACAAATAGTAATAGTAAAACATATATACCAACTCATTCAGAATTTGAAGAATTTAAGAAATTTGCATCCGTCGATAAAAACTTATTTAAAATACCTGAAGCTCCTGCTCAATTCACTATTCCATTATCAATTTCAAAGAAATCTGGTTTAAATAATAGTGGTAGTGGTCATAATAATACTAATAGTGGTAATAATGTTAATTTAAATGGTAGTGGTAATAATCATAATAATACAAATGGTGGTAGTGGTAATTTGAATGGAAGTGGTAGTAATTTAATTAGAGATAAAATATTAATGCCACCACCAGAATCACCACATCCAGTTTTAAATAATCAAAGTAATATAATAATGCCTCCACCACAAGTAATACCATCACAACATCATCATCATCATAGAGGTCATCACAGATCATATTCAACAGTTAATCCAGTTGTTAGAACATCATCAATGTTGGGATTATCATTTGATCCAAATCAAAATAGTAATGATACTACAAATCATAGTGAATTTCCACATGCAACTCCATCAAAAGTAATGGAAGTTTTAAATACAAATTTAAAACATTCAACTTCATTACCAAAACAATTATTAATTCCAATTTCACCAATGTTACAAGAAGGTGATGATGTAGTAACTACATCAATACAAGTTACACCACCTCCTGCAAATATAGTACAATCAACACAACCAACTCCAATTGCAATTAGTAATAGTACAAGTACAAATGACTTTAATCCATTACCACCACTTTCTTCAACAATTAATATTAGTAGTGGATCAACATTACCACCAACTTCATCATTATCAACATCTTCAAATAATAATAATAGTAATAATGAAACATCATCAGCGTCAATTGTAAATAATAATAGTAATAATAATAATAACAGTAATAATAATAGTGGAAGTAATTTCTTTTCAAGTAATCCATTGGAAACAACTATTCCAGTTTCATCAACATCAACATCAGATAGTGGTAGTAAATTCTTTTCAGATGGATGGCCATTAGGTGAACCAACATTTAATCCACAAGTAAATGTTGTTGAACAAATACCACCAATTGCTTCAAATATTAATTTAATTGCACAATCTGGTGAATTCTTTTCACAATTTGTATCACCTCAACCAATACACTCAATTAATAATCCATCATCATTATCAAAAAATAATAATGGTATACCATCATCATCAATTAATAATATAAATAATAGTAATTGTAGTAGTTTTTCATCATCATCGACATCATCTGTACTTCCACCATTATTAAATTCATCAGGTATGATACCAGCACCATCATATCATTCTTCAAACTTTTTCGATCAATCACCTTTATCAACTTCATCATTTAGTGATTTTGGACCACCTACTCCTTCAATGTATCATATGAGCTCTTCAAGTAATCCAGGAACATACTCTAACAACAACAATAATAATAATAATAACATCAACTCAATTAATAATAATAATAATCCATTACCACCATTACATAATTCTGGTAATTGTGTAACTAATAATTCAACAACAACAACTTCAAATAATAATACAACTAAAACTGTAAACGATAATCTGGACGAATTTGATTTATTTTTATCTTTAAGAAATAAAAGTAAAAATTAATTAAATAAATAAAAATATAAATAATAATATAATGATGATTTGTTTATTTATCGTCTAGTAAAAAGTAATTATTATTTTCACTTTCTTCATCTTTATCCTGGTCGTTATTAGTGGTAATTGTTGATTCATCATCACTATCTTGTTGTTTTGTAATTTTATTTATATCTTGATTAAATTCATTTTCTTCTTCTTCATTATCAACATAATCATTTATACCAGAATAATCAGGTCTTGCCATTGTAATAATTGTTGATTTTCTTTTATTTCTTGATTTATTAAAATCATAACCAATATAACTACTACTACTATTTCTACTTGTACTATTAACACTACAAGTATCATCATCTATTAAATCATCTTCATTGGTATTATTTAAAACTGATTTAATATTTTTAAGATTGATTTGATTTGAATGATGAATAATACATTCTCTAATTTCATCATCTATCCATGCTGATTTATCTCTAATTAATAATTTTGTAATTTGTGCAAACAGTATCCCAACTACCATTAATTCCAATGAGAATGCTGAACCTATATTTGAGAGTGATGCTATTATCAATTGAAAATTTGTTTGAGTTGTTTCCATTAATACTACATTTGAATAGTAATAAAAACCATATGATAATAACATATATCCAAAATTCCCACTTTCAAGAGTCATATATCCTTTTTGTGATGGACTAATCGCCCATGATGCTTGATAACTAGTTGAAACGTTACCATATTGATCACTTTTCATTGATTTAGTAAATCCACTTATTAATTGTTGTGTACTATTTGAAAAATAAAATTGACTATTAAATAATAATCCAATATTAAAATTATCATATCCCAATATATATATATTAAACTATTAAAATAGGGTAGTATAAGTATATATTATTATAGATATCTTGGTGGTAAACTAATTTTAAAAACATACACTAACTTGTTCTTGATCTTTTAAATATATACAGTCATCTAAAAGGAAAAACATTGAATTATTGTAATAAACACAATTACCATAAAAACCTGTTATATTCCAGACGTTAAAAATAGAGTTTTCACCTTGTGCAGCAATAACATCGTAGGAATTATTTGATGGATTATTTATATACAATGTAAATTTTGCCAATAAACTTTCATCACAATTAAAATTAAATGCAATTAATGGTAATGCAATTTGATCTTCATATTCTAATGCTATAGTTGTTGTCCTATTAAGTGAATTTGATACCATAAAATAAATGCATATAACAACAAATCCAAATGATATCAATACTGTTCTTATCATTTTTAATTTAAATTTTAATAAACTAATGGCATCATGTGATGGTAATCCAAATAATCTATTAAAAAATGTTGGTAAATATTCTTGTTGTTGTTGTTGTTGTTGTTGTTGGTGTGGATTATTATTTATATTTAATTGTGGATAATATAATGGTCGGTTATAATTTGGTTGATTAAATTGCTGTTGACTTGGAAGTATTGGTGGTTGATATTGTTGTTGTTGTGATAATCTATTATAATTGTAATTCATTTTTCATATTATTTGTATTTTGTGCGTGTTGTTTTTTTTAATTGTTTGGTTTTTTAAAAATATCTATCTTCAAAGAAACCATTTTTTTTAAAAATTTAAATTTTAAAATTTTTTAAAATATCTTTGTTTTGTAATTTTTTTAGTTGTTGGTTTTTTTCATTATTATCATCAACAACCATCAAATAATAATATTTTAAAAATGGGTAGAATTATAACAAGATTATTTGATCGTTTCTTTAACTCACCTAAATGCTTTGATGAAATCGGATTTAAGAAAAGAAAAAATTTGATATATCAAATTATATTTTTAACAGTGCTATGTTATCTATCATTTTTCGTTGTTTCAATTAAAGATGCAATTAATCCTTTAACATTTATAACTACAGAACTTGAAGATACAATAGAGGTATGTATTGATAATTTATATTTTATAATAATATTAAAAACACACGTTAATATTAACATGAATTTATACAATATAATATATACACTGTATATACAGTGTCCACTTATAAAAGTTCGAACTAGGAATACAATAATCAACAATTTTTCAGTAAATGATTTAAATGTAACACAAGATTTTAATACATTAAATTATACAAATGAACATTATTGTATACAACAATCATCACAAAATTACAATTGTTATAACCAAGCAAAGAATGAATATATAAATACAACATTATATGGACAAGATAAAGAATTTCAAATTAGTCCATACAATATAACATTTCAAAATAATTATTTAAATTTTAATTTTCAAAGTTATGTTTCAACTACCACCGATGGATTTTCACCACCTTTGGGGTTTGTATTATTCGTTGGTAATTATGTATATAGTTTTACTGGTCCAATTAAAATTCAAATCCTTTTGAAAAAAGAAAAGTTTATAGATCAATTTGGAGTAGAAACAATTAAATTCGTACCAAATATAATTACTTCATTAATGTCAAGTTTAATGTGTGATGATTATCAAAATAGTGGAGGATACATTTACAATTGTTCATCAAATACAATAACATTAATTTATGAAACAGATATTGTTACCACATATAGAGCTGAAACTCCATCGGAATTAGGTTCAAGAATTATAAAAGATACATTTTCAATTTGTAGAATTTTAGTTAGTTTCACAACATTGGCTTTATCATTTTATGGTAGAAAGTTTTTATTTAAAAGTAAAACAGCTTGGTATGAAAATTCAATTCGTGATGCTGTATTATTTCATTTTAATTATCATGAACTTGAACCAGAACCATTTAAAACCCCAGTAATCATATCAAAAAAACAAAAATCAGGTTCATTTATAAAGAAATTATTTAATCGTAATAATAACAATCCGTCACTTACAAATATGGAACAAGAATTATTAAAAGATGATCAAAACGATGAAATATTTGAATCAATACCTTTGGGCGAAATTGGTGAACCAACAATTAATAAACCAGGTATTGACCAAGATGATGAAACTGAAACAATGGGATCAAAAAGTAAATTTAAAAGATTACTTCAAACAATGTCAATTAAAGATAAATATAGTGAAGGATTATCAAAAATTTCAATTATTCAATATATTACAATTGGTGTAATTTTATTGGGTATTGCAATATTTATTGCACAAAGAGATTACTCAAATAGATTGGTTACAACAAATTTTACAGATCAAGAAGAAATTGAATTACCAAATTTTTCATTTTCATTTGAAAGTGTTAAAAATTCAACATATTATTCATGGTTTTCATATGATGAAAAAATACCAAATGGTGCATCTAAATATTGTAAATTTGATGTCACAACTCATAAAATATCAAATGGTTGCAAAGAAGATATAAATAGTACAGCTGTAGCAAATTTTCCAGGTTTTTCATATATGGGATCAGAAATAGCATTAAAGGAAGATCAGATTTATAGCTTATCTGTACTTAGTGCATATGCATATACAGTAGCAGATGTTTCAAAAGATTCAATGTACATTAAATTCGAATTGAATGGTTTAACTTACTATATTAGACCATTCTCTGAAATTACAATAGAGTTAACAAAATCAATTTTTCATAAAAATGATGGATCAAGTGATACAGTTACATATGAACCAAGTATTTTAGCAATACCATTAGATCAAATTTCAATAACTATGTTTAATATTACTCTATATTCAGCAAGTACAATTTTAAATATTAAATATTCAAATAACATTGTTAGAGATATCTATATGGAAACAACACAACAATTATTTTTTAGAATTATTGGTGATTTCTTTGCATATACTTGGCCAGTTCAAACTTTTGTTGGTATATTATTTATTAATATAATTATTAAAATAGTATATAAACATTCAACTGCTCATTCTGACTTTAATATAAGAACTGCCGTAATTTACCATATGAAACATTTTGAAATATATTCAAATATTTATAAAAAGAATAATCATTTAAAAAATAAAAAATAATATTTAAAAAATTAAACCACCAATCATCATTAATTAGTCAACACATATATACAATTTATTTATTTAAATTAAACCATGTAATTTCTTTAATTCATCAACATTAAATGATGCAAACTTGTCTGTCCATTCTAATGCATTTGCATTATATTGGAAAATGTTATCACGATAAATACCAGCTTTTACAGCATCTAATGGATCCATTGGATTTGGATTTACTAATAATGATGAAATTGAAAGAAATACTTTTTGTATTGTTAATGCAGGTGACCAATTATCTTTGAGAATATCCATACAAATACTACCTTCATTATTTACATTACAATGATAAATTTTTGAAAGGAAACGTACTTTTGGTGGTTGAAATGGATAGAGATCAGTGAAATTAACTGATAAAACAAAATATCCTTTTTCATAAGGAGTATCTCTTGGACCACGCATTACAACTTTCCAATTTGTAATATCATTTTCATCAAGGAATAATGAAAATTGACTATTAACATCTTGTTCAATAGCAGATTTAAATGCTTTAAATTCAGAGAATACACGTTTAGCTGAACCACTTGAATATTTAGTTTCTGCAATTGCACTTGTATCAATTGTTGATTTACATTGAACTGCTTTTGTTTGAGCAGGTTCAACTTTACGTTCAATTGTACGAATATAATCACCTTCTAATTTATCAAATGCTGCTTTATTTGGAATTGATATTGAGAATGGTTTAAAATTATCACGTGATGATAACAATAGTAACGCTTCACGTTCAAATAATTCAATACCTTCCATTGATGATTCAGCAATGAAACAACTACCACCTGTTGCTTTTGAAAATGCTGATAATCTATTTCTACCATCTAATCCAATTGGAATTGAATCTAATATGATATTATGTTTTTTTAAATATTGATAAACTGGAAATGGATCAACATTTGAATTATCTTCACCATCTGTTAAAAGGAATACTCTTGATATTAATTTATCAGGTGATGCTAATTTAATACCATTGGTTGGATTAAATCTAAATTTAACAATGGTTTCAGCTGCCAATTGAATTGCTTCATATAATCTTGTTTTACATTGGTTGGCAACTACTGTTCCTAATTCTGTTGAAAATGAATCGAAATTTCTAGTAATGTCAAACATCAATTCAACTCTTTCACCAAATGTAACCAATCCAACTGCTACAGGTACTTCAATTGATACTAATTTATCAATGAATGTTTGAAACAATGATTGACTTAATTCAATTCTATTCATTTCTAATTCACCTGGTACTTTTGATCCTTTAAATGAACTTAATTTCATTGAACCTGATAAATCCAATACAATCATATCAATTTGTTTAATTTCGGATTGAATTAAATTGTATTTATTAATTGATTCCAATGTTTCTTTATCAATTGTTACACCATCAATTGTCATTGATTCATCATTTACATTTAATTTATTTAATAAACTTGTTAATGGATTATTGGTATTGGTATTGGTATTATTATTATTGTTGTTGTTGTTGTTATTATTGTGATTATTGTCAATATTTTTACTTTTATTATCAGATGCATTTGTTGTAACAGTGGTAGTTGTAGTATTATTATCATTTGAAGTTTGATGTTGTTGTTCAGTTTTTAATACCAATTCTGATGAATCCAAGATACATAAATCTTCCAATGTGTCATCTGGGTACAGTTCAGCATTATTATATTCAAGTTTATATTCAACGTCAACTGGTAAATTTGCTCTTTTAATAATTTCTTTAATAAATTCGGAAACTGTTAATGTTTTTTTAAATGGTACCCCAACTTTTTTATTATTACTTGATGGAATTAAAACTGATAATGGCATTTTATATTATATAATTACAATTATTACAGATATATATATATTTTATTTTAATACACTACAGTAATTTTTATTTTTGGTGTTTAATTTACAAAATTTTGTTGAATTTATAATTTTTAAAAATTTGAGAAAAAAATAATAAAAATCAGATATTTTTAACAGTCATAATGATTCATCAAAAAAAAATTTGATTCAGTATGATTAAATAAAAAAAATTAAAATGGGGTGTGGTATTTTTTTATTTTTTTTAATGGTACAACAGATTTTACATTTGAACTTTATCGATACCTAATTTGTTTTAATTATAAAAAAAATTTTCTTTTTTACTTCTTTTTCTTTTAATACAATCCATAATTATACCAGATTCATAAATAATCTTACCTGATTTTGCACCTAATTTTTCTAATTCTGTAACAATAATACCGATACTTGAAGTATGAAATCATTTATTCTCCAACTAGTTTTTCATAAATAAATTAACATGTAATAAATGTCTATTAAATTAAAACGATTTTTTTTACAAACAATTTATTGATCATTGTCATTATTATGATATTTATTTAATTAAATTTTCTAGTTAAATTACTATATTTCCATGTTAATTTTAACTTTGAATTTGATGATTGTAATGAATCTATGAATTTTTGTTTTATTTCATCTACTTTTGGTAAATTAAAATCGTATCCATAAAGATTGAATTTAATTGTTAATTGTTCCAATGAAGATTTATTTGTTGAAAAGAAATCACTGAATATATCAACGAATTCTTGATTGTATTTTAAAAATTTATTACGATAAATAAATGTAAATTTAAATGATTTAATATTTGGATTTTCATTGAAATGATCTAAATAACATTTTAATGAAATTAAATCATCATTTTCGTTTAATTCATCAAAATGGTGATATAAAGTTGATATAAATGGTAATTTAATTAATGGTAATAATAATTTTGAATCTTTAATATTGAAACCATATAAATCTAAACTATTTAATTTTGTAGTTGTTGAAACTTTCTCTAATAATTGAAATAAACCTAGTGGATTATTATATTTAATTTTATCTAAATACCAATTATTAAATGATAATTTAACCAATGTTTTATTATTAATTAAACCTTGAGTAATTGAACCAATTAAATCATTACTGAAATCAATATTATCGATATTTGATGAATTATTATTTGATATATAATTATAGTCAATTTCATTTGGACAATAATTTAATGATAATGATTTAATGTGTTTTGAGGAAAGTATCTTTTTAATGAATTCTGGTCTTGTTGGTTGATTTTCGAATTCTAATGATTTAATGCATTTATAATTAATTAAATTATTAAATCCATAAATACCAATACCATATCCACCACTAGATTCATCACAGTATGATACAATTACTTTTTTTGGTGAATAATTTGAAATAAAGTCAAACGCAAATTGAAAATTTAGAGAACTATCTTTGAATATATGTTGATCATTATCATCGTTATTACCATCTGAATCTTCATCTTCTAATCTTTGAATTTCATCAAATTCTTCATCATTTGAATATGGAAGTCCATCATCATCAATATCAATACATAAACCTTGAAATTTGAAGAATCCTTGCATCGTGTAATCAAACCATTGTGAACCACTATATGGAATTGAATAAACATGTTTAATTAATGATACCTTTTTCAAATTTGGACAATATTTATTTAAAAATTCTTTTGCTTCAATAATTGACGATTTAACTTTATTATGATCTGAATAGTCATTGATTTCTTCTCTTTTGAATATTTGATCTTTTTGAAATCTACATTTAATATATTGAATTTCTTTAAATTGAATAAGTTTTAAATTGTAATTACTGGTACTCTCATCAGTATTGTTATTAATGTATGTTTTTAATGTTGGTATTGATCCTAAAATAATGTGTAATCTTTTCGATTGAAATGTTACTGAATTTTGTATAATTTTAAATACTGAATTTGAAATTAATGATAATTCTAACAACTCTTTAAATTTATTTTTATAAATTAAAGGTTCTATTATTTCATTAAATATTAATGGATTTAGTTGTGCCATTTTAAAATAACACGTTTGTGCAACTGTAATTAAAAAAAAAAAAAAATCAACTGATGCTTTTTCAAATTTATAAAAAAGAAAAGGCGCCTTTTTCATCATTCTGTATTCTTTCTTGTTTTAAATTCCAAAAAATAATAGAATTTATAGAAATGTACAAAAGATAATATGTTTGATGATTTTACATGAATATTTTATATATATTTTATTTTTATTGTTTTTTTTATTCTTTTAATCTTTTATTTACACTGAAATATTAATCAATAAACGATGGATGTTTGAATTAACCGAAAAAGATTGATGCTGCTACTTCGACATTACCTTTAGCTTGAATTAAATATTTAATTGCTCTTTCTCTTGAACAACCAAGTGAAGCAAGGATAGTTATATTTTCTTCTGTTGCAAATGGTGATGTTGCTTGTGTTGGTTGTTGTACTTGTGGTGGTGAATTTACAATTGGTTGTTGTGGTTGTGGTGATGTTTGTTGTGGTTGTGGTGCAACTGTTGTAACTACTGGTGGTCTATTATTAGTGGCTGTGGTATTGTTTGGTGGTGATGTTACATTTGTTGTGGTTGTAGTTGGTGATGTTGTTGAAGTTGTAGTGGTGTTTGATTGTTTAACACTATTTTCAGTTGCCTTTTTAGTGTCTTCTTCCATTTCTTCATCATTTTCTTTATTTAAAATTTCTTTTAAATCTTTTTCATGGAGAAACTCTATTTCTTCACTTGCAATCAACAATTTACCAGAACCTAAATTTAAAATTACTTGATGTCTTTTCAACATATCTAAACCAAGAATGAAATCGACATCTTGATTTTGGAGGATTGATAATGAAACTGAAAACAATGATTTACCAAGTTTTAAATCTGTATTATGAACTCTACCTATAATCTTTGATGTACCAACACCTTTTGCAATACCTTGAAATCTTTTATCAATAATTCTTGCTAATCCACATTTTTCAGCGCACTATAATAATTTGAGAAATTATATATAAAGTAGCATTAGTATTTTTGTTTGTGTTGTTATTATATTTTAATGTACCTGTTGTTACTTACTCTTTCGGACATAATTGATTGTTGTGCACCAGTATCAACAAATGCTTTTAATGGATGGCCATTGATTGAACATTCAATGTACAACATATAAACCGATGCAAATACTTCTGGTGTGTGTTCCATAGCGTGTTGCATATTTTGTTCAATGTTTTGCTTTTGAATTTGTTCATACAATGCTTTTTGATATTCTTCACCATATGGATCTTTAATTGCCAATTCTTGAACTCTACGTTGTTGTTTAACTTGTTCTACAAATTGTGTCAATGTTCTCATATCTTTTTCTAAAATTGCATTAGCAAGTGCTGGATTTTGCTGTAAATTCAATATTAATATTATGAAATACAAAACTTAAACATTTACCAATATTAATATTTACAGTAATTATATGAGATAAATCTTCGGGATTATTTGTAAAGTGATCAATTAAATCTTGTGGTGAAGAGAATGGATCTTTTTGTGGTTGTGGTTGATTAAATGCAAATCCTTGTTGTGGTTGTTGTTGAGGTTGTCTTTGTTGTTGTAATTGTTGTTGTGCTGGTCTCGAGAATACATTTTTAGTCATCAATACTAAATCACCATGTTTAATTACATAATCTGATAATTTCTTTTCATTTTCTAATATTTTACCATCAAAAGTCAATACTTGATCTTTAATTAAAATTGTAGTCTGTATGGCAATATTGACTATTTGTTAGAATTATAAAAAATAGAAATATATAATAACAAACAACATCATCACATACTTCAAATTCAATAACACGTTTTAATTGTTCAACGAGTTGATCTAATTGTACTGGTACTTGAATGAAATTTTCATTTTCAATTGATACTGTTAATTCTGCCATTCTAAAATATGATTTTTGTGAGAGTGATAGAATAAAAAAATTAAAAATTAAATGTATATATATATATTGTTATATGATGTGTTCTTTGTGTGTGTGGGTTTTTAAAATGTTTGGGAATAATGAAAAAAAAATTTAATTTAAAAAAAAAAAAAAAAAAAAAAAAAAAATAAAAAAAAAAAAATCAAAATTTTCGTTTTTTACTGCTGTCGTGTGAAAAAAAATATACTGTCAATCAAACAAAACCCTATCACATATATATTTATATTAATAACAACCTCCTTACATTTAATAAGTTATATAATTACTATATTACACACGCATTTTAAAAACATATAAATATATAATCCATATACTATATTTTTTAAATTTTTTTTTGTTTTTTAATAAAAACTCAAGAAAAAAAATAAAATAAAATAAAAAAAAACATATATATTCCAGGATATATATCTAGATATATAAAATGATTATGGACGACAATAATAATAATAATAATCAAAATAATAATAATAATAATAGTAATGGAAACCAAATAAATAATATTAATAATAATAATAGTGGTTATAAATATCAACAACATCAACAACAACAACAACACCATATAAATCAACACCAACACCATCACCATCAAATTGAAGAATTATCATTTGAAGATTTAACATTTGGTGAACAATCATCATTAGATAAACATAATGATCCATTATATATTGACCAGGATTCACCACAGAAATACGATAGATTAATGTCATCCATTGGAACTTCTTCATCTTCAATGATGATGGGTGGATATTCAAGTTCGATGATGTCAATGATTGGTGGTGGTGGTGGTGGATATGATTCACCAAATTTAAGAGGTTTAAAATTACAACAAGGTGGTACTACACCAGGTACACCAAATAATAGTGTTAATAATAGTAGTATTGGTAGTGGTATAATTGGTAGTGGTAGTTATTCAAATAGTGGTAATTTCAATGGTCTCTTAATGAACAACAATAGCAACAACAACAACAACAACAACAATATAATTAATAATGGTAATGGTACACCAGGATCATCATTAAAGAAAGAGAAAAGAGCAAAATCTGATAAATCTGATAGACATGCAGTTTTAATTTCAACAAAAGGTGATAAAATCAATTTAGCATTATTATTGAAACAATTGGAAGAATGTGGTGCTGTTAGAGCACATCATTTCAGAGAAAGACAAACATTTGGATTTGTTCAATTTTTAGATAGCGATAGTGCAGATAATGCAATTGAACAATTAAATTACAAAGATGTTGATGGTCAAATACTCACAGTTGAACGTATAAAGAGAATTACACCAGGTAAAGATCCAAGAATTGCAACAGTTGGATCACCACAATGTTCATCATTACCAACCACTTTACCATCGATGATTGAAAATAAACCAGATTCAACATTGGTACTTAAAAATTTACCATTCAATTTGAAACAAGTTCAATTACAAGAGATTCTTGAAGGTATAAATCCATCAGCTCCTCAATCTGTAAATTTCCATTATGATAATATCGGTGTTTTTCGTGGTATGGCATTTGTAAAATATAGATTGGTTGAAGATGCAGTTAAAGTGTTTGATGCATTAAATGGTACAGATGTTCATGGTAGAAGAGTTAGATTGGAATATAAGAGAAAAGTATCAAAATCATCTGAAATACCACAAGAAGTACTTGAAGATGAACAATTACGTCGTGTTTGGGAACAATTAAAAGAATTTAAAGATGATCCAATCTCTACAGAAATAACTTTCAACACATTTACTGGTGTTCAAAGAATGTATATTCATAATATGGCGGAAAAATTAAAATTATCTCATACATCTGTAGGCGAAGAACCAAATAGATCCATAGTTGTAACAAATAAAAAATCATTAATTGGTACACCAAATCAAGATTCATTACTTTTATCAAATTCACCTCCTCAACAATTATTAATGAATAATAATAATTTAGCATCAACAAGTTTCAATAGTAGTAATGGTATTTTAAGTAATTCCTTTAACAACAACAATAGTGGTAATGGTAGTTTATCAACAACTCCACCAACATTAACTAATAATAATAATAATAATAATAATAATAATATAAATAATAATAACAATAACAATAATAGTCAAAATAATAGTTTTAATAGTACAATAGGATTTAATATAAATAGAGTAAAATTAAGCGGTAATAATAATAATAGTAACGGCAACAATAGTAGTAGTGGTGGTGGTAATGGAACAATTTTAAATAGCCATATAGGTTTTAATATTAATCCAAATAATAATTTAAATAATAATAATAATAATAATTCAACAACTCAAACACCAACAAATTCATTAAATAATAATAGTAATTTCATGTCATTTAGTAATATCGGTGATTCTAAATTTGGATCATCTTGGGAAAATAAACAACAATTATTACAACAACAATCAACAATTCAACAACAACAACCACAACAACAAACAACAGCAAGTTTTTTAACTATAAAAGGATTCCGAGACAGATCCTATTCAGCATCAGCCATATCATCAACAGATATTGACCTTTCATCTTCACCATCGAATTGGAGAACACCTTCATCATCACAACAACAATCTGCAAACTCATTTGGGTTAATTGGTTCAAATTCCACAACAACAAGTGGTTTCAATATTTTAAATAATAATAATAACAACACTATTAGTATTAAAAATAATAGTTTCAACAATAATAATAATATTTTAACACCAACTACTCCATCATCATCTTATAATAATAGTCCAATTAATATTAATAGTGGTATTAATAGTAATTTAAATGGCTACAATAATAATAATAATGGAAATGGTATTTTCATCCCAATTTCATCACCAAATAACAATAGTCATAATAGTGTTAATTTCAGTGGAAATAGTAATAGTTTTAATTCACCAATATTACGTCAACCAAAAGGTCCTGATGGAACTAAAGGTTTTTCAAATGATTATCGTGCAACACGTAAATTGAGTCAATCTCCTTTACCTTCTCAAATCATTAACTAATTAATTAAATAATAATAATAAACAATAATATAAAAATAATAATAGTCACAAACACAACAACAACATAATAATAATAATAATAATAATAATAATAATAATAATAATAATAATAATAATAATAATAATAATAATAATAATAATAATAATAATAATAAATAAAAATACAAAAACATCATAGTTTTTTTATATCTATACAACATTACACATACAAACATATATATTTATAAAATATTCTAAAAATACAGAATATTATTGACACTTTTAACAAACAACAAGAAAACATAATAAATTATTTAAATAATTCTTCTAATCAAATTCATTCTATTTTGTTTGTGTTTTGTGTAAAATAAATATTTATTAAAATTCACCTCCACTTTGACTAATTACTGATGCTTCATCCCATGGTCCATTAATTTCACTGAAAGGAAAAAGTTTATTCGAATTAGTAATTTGTAATAATACATTTAATAATATGGTATGACTTTAACCTACTTTTTATATTTTTGAATAAATATTAACCACAGGGGACAAACAAATGTAATTGTTCCAATTATGCCAATATATATTAAAGCTAATAGTTTACTCATTCCTAATAATAATAAACTACATGTCACACAAAGAATTATAGTTAAACCAACGTGTAATTCCATTGAATGTCTTTTTAAATGGTGTCTAAATATTGGGAATAATGCAAACGTTTCAATTGCATATGAAATTAAAACAAATACATGAATGTTTGATGGTAGTCTTGATCCTAAAAGTACAGATGCAAAAATTGCAGCATTTAATGAAACTGGCGCTGAAAACCTGCATTAAAAAACAATGATTAGTATATATATATAACGCCAATAATAAATATTTTGGTTTAATTACTTTTGTGATTCGTTATTTGTATAACCATAGTCATGGAAAAATAAATGTGCCAATAATAATATAAATGTTAATGCCCAAATCGTATCATCACTAAAAGAATTAGTCAACGTTCTTAAAACTGGGGATAATCCATAAACTGTTCCAAAAAGTAATATAATATGTAAAAAACTTGATCTTATTGACAAATCTGTAATAGTTATGTTAAATTAGTTTGTGGTGGTATGTGTATTTGTGTGTAATAATTGATCTAATATATTTACAATTTGAAGAAGGGTCAATCATGATTATAGCAATATAACCTAATACTAAAAATCCACCTGCCATTGCAACCAAGAATGGTAAAGTGAGTGTATGTTTTAAAGAATGAAAGAATATGATCGCAAATAAAATGACGCTTGTAATTTGTTGTGAAACTGTAAAACTATCTAAAACCACTGTCCAGAAATCATATTTTATAAAATTTGCATTTTGAACTAACCCAATTAGAAATGTTTCATCTGTATAATTATCAGAGAATGGTTGTTTTTCATATAAATTCTTTTTCCATTTTATAGGTTCGTTATTATTTGTATTATTATTATTGATATTGTTACTATTATTGTTATTAACTCCTGTATTTATATTACTATTTATAATACGATGATTTAGATTATTATTATTTATTATATCATTCATGATATGTTAGTTTTCATAAAAACTATAATTTATATATGTGTGGTTTTACAAATGCGAGAATTTGAAAAAAATAAATGAAAAAAAATCAAAAATTGTTGAAAAACATAAAAAATTTAAATTTTTTTTTTTTCTTTTTTTTTTAAATAAATTTTATGATTTTTTTATTTATAGTTTTATAATACTAGTAATGATACAAAGAGAGAGATAAAGAATGATCAAATTGAATTTATCTATATTGTGGTAAAATTTCACAAGTATTTGTTTCCATATTACAATCTTCATCACCTGAATAACAAGTGAAAATATTACCAGAAAGATATTTTAATTTTGAATCATTTAAACTTGTACTGGTATGATTGCAGAATGTTGGTGATTGTAATATACATATTGGACAACATAAAACAAGATTGTATTTATCTTTTGCGAATTTTCTATCTATATAACGACCAGGTGGACGAGATGTTAAACAATGAAGTCTATCAAGATGATTACATCTAACACTTGAACATTCATCACCATCAATTTCGTTTAATTGATTTTGTTGTTCAGTTTCACATGATATAAAATTATTATTATTTATTATCAATACTAATAATACAACAATTGTTAAGATTAATAGTTTTAAAAGTTTCATTTTCTAAATAATAAATAAATAAATATGTGTGTTTTTTGTTGTGTGTTTGCCTAAATAAATAATATGATAGATATAAAATATATTGATTTATAAATAATAAATACAATTTAAAATTTTATTATACTATTTATAAATGATTTAAAAAATAAATTTAATAAAATAATAAATTAAAATTAAATGAATTATCTTTTACTAAAAAAAAAATGTATATTGTTTACAGATTAAAAAAATACATACACAAACAGGTTCATAAAATGACACAAATAAAGTTAAACGTCAAATAAAAAAAACATAATATAGTATGATAATATTTTAAAATTATATGATTAAAAGGAAGAAACAAAGTTAGTATTTGTATAAATTTGTGTTATATGTGTGTAAAAAAAATAAAAAAAATTATTAAGTGTGTTTATATATATAAAAACATGTAATGTGGTAATTTTAATATTTAATTTTTTAGTGTTATATATACACACATATATTTATATACAGTTATAACTATTATTGTTTTTTTAATTAAAAATGGGGTTTTTTTTTTAAAATTTTCTATTTTTTTTATTTAATTGAAATATTTTTAAATGATGGAAAATTATTAATTATTTAATTATTATTAAAATTTAATAATGACAATGATTTAATTGATTTATTATTTGAAATCATTTTAATGAAATTTTCATTAAAAGATGATCGTTCATTTGAAGTGTTGTTTTTTATTGTTAAATCTTTACAACAATTATTTAAACAACCTGTACCAATTTTAAGAGATGATAAATTTTTATGATATGTAATCATTTCTCTAACTTTTTCCCAATAGAAATAAAAATCTGGTTTCTCCCAACTATAGAGGAAATCACCACCTGCACCATTACTATTGTTTATTGATCTTTTTGATAATTCACTATCTGTAAATTTACAAATCATTGATTCCATACACATTTGAAATGAAAGTGATTTTAATTGTGGTAATGATTTTAAAATGTAATAAATTTCTTTAATTGATAATACATCTTCTAATGATACTTTGGAAATTGATAATTTCTCTAAAAATGAAAACACTGAACTACCATTACTATTATTATTTAATTTATCAAAATCTAATATCTTTTTATATTTGAAATGTGGATCATTTGAAGTATGTAAACTTGGTGATGGTACAATTGATAATTTAATTGGGTTAAAATATTTAATGTAATCCATAACAGAGAATGAACTTTCTTCATCACAACATGAATCTATCTTTAAATGATTAACTTTAAACTGACATTGATTTGTACCAGTTGGTTTTTCAGGAAACCCAAAATAATTACAATATAAACTAATATGTAAATCAATTTTAATTGATGGTGATATTGAATTAACCAAACAATTGTCATTACCAGTAGTACCAGATGATGATGATTTAAATAATTTATTTAAAAAATCCAATGTAAAAGTTTGTGGAGTTCTAATTAATTCTTTTTGTGAAAAGTAACGACATACAATTATCTTTTCTAAATTCTTTAATTTATTAATTCTTTTCTTTAAATGGTAATCGAAATTTTCAATTTCATTATCATATTGAACCAATTTTAACACTCTAATATTCTCTCTTTTTAATATTCTATATTTGCTTTCTTCATTACCATAATCAGCGAGACCATTGAAATCTTTTGTTGTATTTAAATTATTTGATAAACAACCAAACCAATCTTTATTAACCAATGCAATTGCCATTTTAAATTTTTTTTCTTTTTCTATTAAATCTTTTTTAATATCGAAAATTGGATATAGTTTATTATATTCATTTTTATAATTTATATGATTACATATAATTTTAATTAAATATTTTTGTAAATATATTGGTAGAGACATTTTTTTTTTTTATTATTATTATAATAATTATTATTTATATTAATATTATTTTTATTATAATTTTATTTTTTTTATTTTTGTTTTTTTTTTATTTGTTTTTTATTTATTAACCAATTGTAATTAATCCAAATAAATTACTTTTTCCGATTTTAAAATTTCTATTTATAATCAAAAAAAAAAATTTAAACATAAAAAAT
>JACAFY010004441.1:0-29426 GCA_015252635.1 Dictyostelium capitatum
TCTTAAAAAACAAAAAAAAAAAAATTTTTGTGTTTTTTATTTTTTTTTTTTGTTTAAATTTTTTTTTAAATTTTTTTTAATTTTAAAAAAAAAAAAAAAAAATTAAAAAAAAATAAAAAAAAAAAATTAGTTTTTTTTCCTCGTTAATTATTTTTAATACAGATAAAAAATGTCAAATAAAACTAAAATTAATTTAAATGATTTAGTAGGAACAAATAAACAATCTACATTACCAAGTGCACCAAGATCAGCATATTCTGAAGATGATGATCAACAACAAGGTGGTGGTTATAATAGTTATAACAGAGGACCAAGACAATCATATGGTAGTCAATATTCTTCATCATCATCTTCATCTGCTCCACAAGAGAATAAAAAACAAGCACCAACTGAAGATGATTTCCCAGTATTAGGTCAAGAAATAAAGAAACCAAGACAACCAAGACAAACACAACAAGATTCATCATCATCACGTTCAGATCCATTTGGTGGAGCTAGACCATCAGAAGTAAATATTGATTATTGTTGTTATCCTATGATTAAAATGTAATATATAAATACTAAGCTAAAATTTACAGGGACCAAAAGGAGATTCAGATAGAAAATCTGAAGAATCTGAAGAAAAAGGTGAAGATAAACCATATGAAGCAAGAAGACCACAACAATCTGATGATAGAGAAGATGATAGAGAACAAGGTGGTTACAATAGAGGTGGATATGGTAATAGAGATAGTAGCAGAGGTGGTTACGGTAATAGAGATGGTGGTTACAATAGAGGTGGTTATGGTAATAGAGATGGTGGTGATAGAGAACAAGGTGAAGGTGGTTATGGAAATAGAGGCGGTTATGGTGGTGGTAATAGATATGGTGGGGATAGAGATAATCAACAAGAAAGAAGACAAGATGATCGTTTCAGCAATGGAGTATCACCATTCAACTTTAAAAATAATAATAATCGTGATAGAGAACAAGGTGGTGATAGATATAACAACAATAGAAATAGTGGTGATAGAGAACAACAAGGTGGATACAGAGGTACTCAAGATAGTGAAAGACCATCATATAATAGAGGAGGTGGTTATGGTGGAAATCGTGATGGTGGTGATAGAGAACAAAGAAACCCATTCGGTGGTGAAAGAAGATCATACAATAACTCTGGCGACAGAGAACAAGGTGGATATAACAGAGATAATCAAAGATCAGGTGGTTATGGAAATCGTGATGGTGCACCAAGAGAAGAACGTAGACCATTTGTCTCTAAAGTTGATAGTGTTGACGATTGGAGAAATCCATCTGAAGACGTTTCCACCAACGCATTCAATAAACAAAGAAAACCACAAACTGGTTATGGTGATCAACAACAAAGAAGTTACAATAATAATAACAATTATCAAAGACGTGAAAGTAATGATCGTGAACAACAACCACAAAACTAAACAAACAACAAACAACAGATCAATAATTAATCAATTAATTAATTTACAAAAAAAAAAAAAAGCATTCCCCATCCCTTTGATTCAATTTTATTAACACAATACATACATAAATATACATAAACATAAACATACAAATATATATATATATACAAATACCCTCTTAAAAAAAATAACATTTTTATTATATCAAATATAGTTTTGTTTTATTTATTACTTTTTTTTTTTTTCATTTATTTTGTATATATAATTATTTTATTTATCTTTTGGTGGTTGTTGTTGTTTATTTTGATGAAGAGAACCAAATTTATTTTCCATTTCTTGTACTTTTTGAACGGTTGAAGTGTTACCACGAATTACATCGAAATCTTTTTGAGTGATTGGAGCATTTGTTGGTGGTTTATATTCAGAATGTGGTAATAATGCTTTTTGTAAAAGTTCATAAGAAACAAGAGTTACACCAAATTGTGGAGATGAACGACAAACACGAGCAACTGCACCTTTAAAGAGAGCACGTGGTCCTTCTTCTTTTAATATTTTTTGGAAACAATCTCTAATACCAGTGTAAGTTTGTTCACCTGCATTTGCTTTAACTTGTAAACGTGTTTTAATTACATCTGCTGGTGTTACCAATGATGCAGCTGGAATACCAGCAACTGCACCTGCCAACAATAAATCCATTGGTCCTAATTTACCATTTTCATCAGCTAAAATTGTTTTCATTTTTGCGTATGTTGGGAAATAAATTGCAGAGAATGGAATATCACGTAATAAACATGCACCAGCACCTTTATATAAACCTGCAACACCTAATTCTCTAATGATTGTCATTGCTGATACTTTTGGTCCTGTTGATTGAACTTGTAAACGAATTTTAACGATTTCCAATGGATTTGTAACACAAACTTGTGACATACCTGCGAAACCACCTGCTAAAACTTCAAGTGGGAAATAAATTTCACCTTTTGATTTATCACCAAATAAATCTCTTAATAAATCATTTACTGTTAATTTAATTGCTTTTTCTGGTGCAACACCAACCATTTGTGGTAAGATACCTCTGTACAATTATGATTATGATATATTAGTAATTGTGTTGTTGTTGATGTTAATATACATAATAAATAACTTACTTGTAAAGACCTCTAACACCTTCAAATTTAACAACTTTTTTAAAACAATCCCAACTATTTGCATACACTCTTTTTGATACATCAACTGCTCTTTGATTTTGCATACGTGTTTTAACTAAATCAATTGGATAAACTGCAGCTGCACCAATACCACCTGCAATTGAACCTAATGCGAAATTTTCAATTGATTCCAATGCTTTTTGAGCAAATGTTTTATTTTCTTTATTATTATTATTATTATTACCACCAACTCTATTTCCAGATTTATTTTGTGTATTTGATGATGATACATTATTTGTTGTTACATTTTGTTGTTGTTGATTATAATTGTTGTTGCTTGTTGGATATGCATCACTATAACCAATGGTACTACTGTTTCCAATTTTATTAATACAAAGTCCTGTTGCTTTTTCAAAATCTTCAACATTTAATCTACCATCTTTATTTTCATCAAATAAATGAAATATTAAATCAATTTCCAATGGTGTAATTTCAATTGATGTTGATAATCTTGCTTCTGTTAAAAATTCTTCTTTATTAATATTATCTTTTTTATTTTTTAAAATTGCAGCTGTAAGAAAGAAAGAAAGTGAGAAAAAAGATGATTATTAGTAATTGAATAATATTATTTATATATGAAGCGAGTTATGTTTGTATGTATGCATGTATGTATGTACGTAATGTATGTTAATTACCTTTTAAAACTCTTCCATATGATGGAATATGTAATAACATATCATTTGTAGCAACGAATTGAGAGTAAGATACTTCAAGTGGATGACCAGAAGTTAAATTTAATTCAGAGATTGTTTCAAGTTTATCTTTAATTTGAGCAGGTATTTTTCTTAATTTTACAGAACCCAATACTTTTGCAAATTTATCTCTTGGAATGTAACCAGAATTGTAAACATCATGAAATTTAAATTCTTGTTTAATACGTTCTTGTTGAAGATCTTTCAATAATTGAGTGAATTGAGAGTAATTCAATTCAGTTTTACCATCACCAAAATAAAGATTAACTAATTCACAATCGAAATTAAATGGAATTGTTGGATCTAATGATGCTGATACAACATGTTTAAAATCATTTTTTGAAATGTATCCATTACCATCACGATCAAATAATTTAAATGCTAAAAAGTATTCTGCTTCTGGTTTTGCCATTAATTCATCAAACATTACATATTCTTCAAATGAAATGTATCCTGTATGATCAACATCTGCCATTTGAAATAATACTTTAAATTTATCTGCGTCTAAACTTGCTTTCAATATTTCATGTTCTTCACCTTTATCACCACTACCTTCAACTGTTGTTAATGCTGATAAAAAATCTTCTGCTGTCATTTGTTTTTCACCTTCAAGTGTCTATTGTAAAAAATAGGTAATTAAATTAGTATCAAGTGTGTGTGTGTTTCCAACCGATTTTCAATCAATTTTCTTTGTTTACTTACAGCTGATGCATATTTATCAAAAATTGATTTTTGTCTTTTATAAAGTGGTGATTCATTTTTTTCATCCAATAATGTAGTTGCTGTAACTAATGTAGTTGCAAATACAACACTTGTTCCAATGAATAATTTTTTATAAAATGATCCATTGTTTGATGATGATGAATTATTTTTATATTGTTGTTGTTTTGAAGTTGTTGATATTAATCTATTTTGATATAATTTTGATGCTTGTCTAATTCTATTAACAAACATTCTATATGAGGGGAAAAAATATATTTATATAATACAATAAAAAATACAAAGAAAAAAAAATAATATAATATAATATAAAAATAAAAAATGAAAAAAAGGATTTGTTGAAAAAAAAAAAAAAAATTTTTTTAAAAAAAAAAAAAAAAAAAAAAAAAAAAAAAAAAAAAACCAAACACAAAAAAATAAATTAAAACCCTAAAAAAAAAAAAATTAAAAAAAATTAAAAAATAAAAAAAAAAAAAAAGCTTTTTTTTAAAAAAAAAAAAAAATTTTTTTAAAAAAAAAAAAAAAAAAAATGAAAAAAAATTCAACTCCACACCCGAATGAGTATAATTTCGCGCGATAAAAATGTTACTATAAAGATACCAGTATTTAAATAACAACATTTTATTTTAAAATTTATTGCACAAGTGTTGCGAATGATAAATTTAATAAAAATATCCGTTTCATTTTATAAAACACACACCACATTGGTTAATTTGTAAGCAATCGCTTTTTTTTTTTTCAAAAGAGATAACAACAAAAAAAAAAAAAAATTGTTGTAAAATTGAATAATTATTAATATATATATAAATATTTCATTACCTCAAAAGAAAATGAATTTAAAATATTGAACGAAATAAAATGTTTTTTTATTTTATTGGTTATAATTTGAGAAATTAATATGGAATAAGGAAGGAGAATGTATGAGGAGGAATAATATATGAAGGGGAATAATGTATGAAGAGGAAAGATGAAGGGGAGTGAACATAGAAATGGGAAGAGAAGAAGAGGAAGTTAATAAAATTAAATGAAGAAGGAATTAAATGAAGAGGGAAGGTAGGAAGGGAAGGAGGAATAGGGAATATTGAAGAATAATTGATTTGGCTTACCGAAGTAATCAATTAATTAATTTTTTGTAAACTTACGTCACCACCTGGTGTTGAGGCAAATCTTAAATAAAGTTCCATAAATGTTGCAATTAAGAAATAAGCTAATATTAAAATTGAATAAACAATGATGAATCCAATTGGTGCAAAGTATTGATTGAGACCAGTGATAATTGTAGCAATTGATAATAAGAAAACTACTTTACCAACATAACCATGAATTTTATGTGGGAAAATTGGTGATTTTCCATCGGATGAATCAGATGATCTCCAAAACCAGGCACAAATACCACCCAAACCAATCATCATGACTAAAATGAATAAAATTATACCAAGAATACCATGACGAGATTTTTCTAGTTCACCATCGTGTGCAATTATAATTAAAATGAAACCAACAATGATGAAGGCTAAAGCAATTGATTGAATAGCAACATGAAGATAAAAACCCCAACTAAATTGTCTTAAATAACGAGCACAGAAAATACCAAATGGAATTAAGAAACCAAAAGCAATACCCATTAATGCAGCATGCCATGCAAATAAATCACCAAAGGATTCAGCACCAGAATGACTATGACCACCTGTTCCACCTTCTACAATTTCACCTGATTCTAAATTAAATTGGTTTGTACCAGCTTCCATTGGATTACCAAAATCAATTGTATTATCATTACCAATATACCAAGATACATAAAAATCTTTTGTAACATCAATATCATAATCACCAACTGTATCACCAGTTATAAACTTTCTTTTATAGTAAACAAGTGAATGATGTTCACCTTGATAACCACCATATAAAATGATGTTATCTTGACCACCAATATCAGTATCTTTTTGTTGCATTGGATTATAATCCATTTTTTCAATCATATCAACTAAAGTTGGTACACCACTTCCATTGTAAGTAACAGCAACCATATCTGGATGACCCATCATGGCTTCCATACTATTTGGATCACAATTTTGACATGCAAATCCAAATGCCATCCATCCTTTGAAATCACCTTCAACTATATATTTAAATAAGAATTATGTTAATATATATTAATATAAATATGTATGTTTTCATATATACACATTGTGTAAAAATTTAAATATTTACGTTCAAATGTGATTGTTTGTTCAGTTGTATTGTAATCCCAACTAACAACGAAATTGTTATCTTCGTCTAATACTATTTGTTTGATGTGACATGTTGAAACACTAATTAAAAGTGTAATTAATAATAGTATATTGTTTATTTTCATTTTATCTTTGTTTTTTGTGGTTTAAAAATAAATCATATCTAAAAAAATAAAATAAAAAAAAGTTGTGTTTTTGCCGAAATAAAAAAAATAAATAAAAAAAATTGATGGGTTTAGTTATTTGAATAAAAATAATTTCAAAAAGTTCAAATAGATTAAAATATCCAAAATTTTAAATGATTATAAAATAACTTCAATTAACCGGTTTAATTAAATGTCAATCAAACTATTATAATCATTATAATCTTCCTTTAATAACTATTGTATAATAACAAAAATTAAAATAAACAAATGTCAAATCAACTCTGTGTAACATACTTCCAATAAGTAGTTGAGTTACCCATGATTTGAAGCAGTGACCTTATTTTTATTATTATTATACACATTATTATTATTACAAAGCACAATAATTAAAAAGATTATATAATCTAGATTTAAATTCACTGTGAAGTAATTAAAATTTGTTGGTGGGTATTATTATTTTAATTGTATGGTTATAAATTAAAGGTAACTAAGCTAGAAAATTTAAAAATATTCATTGGCACCCTTCATTTTTATTTTAAAATTAAAATTAAAATAAATTAAAAAAAAAAAACCAACACAATGTTTTTTCATAGGGTATATCTTTATTAGAAAAAAATATTCTTTTAAAGTTATCAAAAAACAAACTGGACCTTTTAATATGGTGTACAAATATATGGCAATATATGTCAATACCCTTTGAAATTGGTAGAAAAATTTCGTGAATTAAAAAATATCATATATCGCTATATGGAAAACAATAAAACTTAAAAAAAAGAGAAAAAAAAAGAAAGAAATTATTTCTTTTATTATTTTTTAATAACATCATTACCATATTTATTCATTTTTACATAAAAATAATAAAAGAAAGGTTAACCGAATATTTTTTAAGTTGAGCGTGTGTGTAATTTCTTTAAAAAATAATACCGCACACATTGACATAATATGTTTTTATCACTTGACTAAGATTCACAAAAAATTTTTTTTTTTTTATAAATTTTTTTTTTTTTTTTTTTTTTTTTTTTTTTTTTTTTTTTTTTTTTTTATAAAAACTTTAACCAAAAATTATCTATATATATATATATATATTGAAATTAAGATACACAAATTTAAAATATAATCACAATAACAACAATAACAATAACATTAATACATACAGTACAAACTAGACAACAACATCAATAGTAAAACAATAATAATAGTACAGTGATATCTTATTTTTCTTATATATTCATATATTTTTAAATATGGCAACACCACAACAACAACAAATTAAGACAAGAAAAGATATATTATCCCAACAACAACAACAACAAGTATGTGTATATAGAAAAAAGAATGTTTTGTATTTGGGTATTGTACTAACTTTGAGTAACTTTCAACAGAGTCAATCAGCATCAGATATTTTAGGTCCACCTGAAATTTCAGAAACTGAAATTACAACAGAATCAATACTTGGAGATGGAAGTTTTGGTACAGTTTATAAAGGTCGTTGTAGATTAAAGGATGTAGCTGGTATGTATATGTATATGTTCATTTTATATTGTGTTGTGGACAAATAAATTTCGGAAACCCCTGGGGGAAAATTTATAAAAAATCACCGATTAGTTTATTGGGCAATTTTTTTTTTTTTTTTTAAGATTAAGATTAAGGTTTATTAAATATGTAACTAACATATACATATATACACACACGCATACACATAATATATAGTCAAGGTTATGTTAAAACAAGTTGATCAAAAGACTTTAACAGATTTTAGAAAAGAAGTAGCAATTATGAGTAAAATTTTCCATCCAAATATCGTTCTTTTTTTAGGGTAACTATAATATTAGAATCATCATTATCATCTCATCAACAGTAGAAATATCAGTAACAGATTAATTAATTATGTATTGTATTGTGTTATTATAGTGCATGTACTTCAACACCGGGTAAACTTATGATTTGTACAGAATTAATGAAAGGTAATCTTGAATCATTATTATTAGACCCAATGGTTAAATTACCATTAATTACACGTATGAGAATGGCAAAGGACGCAGCATTGGGTGTATTATGGTTACATTCATCAAATCCAGTATTCATTCATAGAGATTTAAAGGTATGGTTATTCAATAATAATTATCATCTACAATAATATAAACACTAACACAACACATTATTTACTTTTAGACAAGCAATCTTTTAGTTGATTCAAATCTTACAGTTAAAGTTTGTGATTTTGGTTTATCACAAATTAAACAAAGAGGTGAAAATTTAAAAGATGGTCAAGATGGTGCAAAGGGTGTAAGTAATAGTGAATACATACTAGTGAATACATACACATAATCAATATGTAGATATGAAAATACAAATATATACTAATGATCATCATATTAATTATAGACACCATTATGGATGGCACCAGAAGTTTTACAAGGTAGATTATTTAATGAAAAAGCAGATGTTTATAGTTTTGGATTAGTACTATGGCAAATTTTCACTAGACAAGAGTTATTCCCAGAATTTGATAACTTTTTTAAATTTGTAACAGCAGTTTGTGAAAAACAATTGAGACCACCAATTCCAGAAGATTGTCCAAAGTCATTGAGAGATTTAATTCAAAAATGTTGGGATCCAAATCCAGAAGTACGTCCATCATTTGATGGTATTGTATCAGAACTTGAAGAGATTATCATTGATTGTTGTATTCCTGATGAATATGGTGCAATCCTTTGGAAAAATCATTTTAAACATGAAAATGAAGCAAACTGGAAAGATTTTATAAATGTATTTTCAAATTTTGTTGGTCTTACAAATACAAATACTCCATCAATGTCTGATTTACTTCAATTCTCACCAAATTTAAATGGGTCAACAATTGAACTTAATTTCAAATGTTTGAAATCAATCATTGTTTCATCACCAAAAGGTCCACACGAAGAAGAAGTTGTTCTCATGGAACAGTTTGGTAAAGTATTAGCTTGGTTTGGTAATTTGAAAGAAGATGGTGCTCAAATATTAGATAAAATTAGACAATTAATGGAATGCGCGTATGTATAAAAATAGACAAACAAACTCACGCACACACAACCATCAACATCAAAAACAATGATAACTTGATTCTAACATTATAAATACTATTTTATTACTATAGTTGGTTCCACGGTGATATTTCAACATCTGAAAGTGAAAATAGATTAAGACAGAAACCAGAAGGATCATTTTTAGTTAGATTTTCAACAAGTGAATATGGTGCTTATACAATTTCAAAAGTATCTAAAAATGGAGGTATTTCACATCAAAGAATTCATAGACCACAAGGTAAATTCCAAGTAAATAATAGTAAATATCTTAGCGTTAAAGAATTGATTACTGGTGAAGCACAAGCTTTAGGTATTAGTACTCCATGTCTTGGTTCAAGATTTTTATCTTTAATTTACAAAGCTCAATTATCTGGTTATATTAATTAAGATTAATATAGATCATCATCAATCATCAACACTTGTTCAATTTATTTATTGCGATAAATTAAAAAAATAATAATACTACAACAAAAACAACAAAAAACAAAAAAAAAAACAAAAAAAAAAAATAGATAACAGAAAACAATATCAATATCAATAACAATAACTACTGCCAATTAATTATATTTCAAACACACAAATTTCTTTATATATAAACCAACCAGACACCAACAAAAAATTAATAATAACACCAACAACAACAACCACTACTATAATGTATGATATTATTTGATAATAATCAAATAACTTTTTATTTCGATTTATTTTAATTTAAAAAAAGACTCAAAAACAACAAAAAAAAAAAGAAAATAAAAAAACAAAAAAAAAATAATAAAAGAAAAAAATATTTAAATATATAATTTATAAATAATACAACAAATTAGATGAATCTGATAATATTTGTTCAATTTATTTTTAGACAAGTCAATAATTTCATTATATTTAAATATTTAATTGATGATAACATTGACAATAATGATGTTGATGGATTATTACCACATGTTTTTTTTTTTTGAATTTAATAGTTAAATCTATTACACTAGAAGGTACTGAATTTGGTTGTATTTCATTTTCTATTAATTAAATAGAAAGTTTTGTTATTTGATTCATGTAAACAACACAAAAAATTTATTTAATAAAAAAAATTAATTATAACATTAATGCAAATAAAACGTATTACAAAATGTGTAAATATGTAATAATCTTTTTTTTTTTAAAAAAAAAGAAAAAATTAACAAAAGGCAATCCTGATGTTTTAACTACACCCCAATACCAATTCAACGAGCTCGAAGGCGACTAGAGCTTCCACTGAAGCGAACTGATATATCAACATTGCTGATATTTAATTATATTGAAGCTGACCTTTTAAAAATTTAAAAAAAAAATTCCAAGTTTATTTATGGGACTTTGACATGTCAATTTTTTGTCTTTTGAATTTTCAACAATCAATTTTCAAATTTATAAAATTAATAATTGAATTCAGGTTTTCAATATAATAATTTTATTAATTTATTTATTTGTATTGGTAAACAAATTAATTTAAAAATCTATAATGTCGAGCTTGGAAATTAAACATAAACAATTGGGGGAGAGAAATGTCAAAAAACATTAAAACAACATTCAAATTGGTAGATAATTCAAAAAACAAATAAAAGAATCACACTCAAATTAAACACATATCAAATTTACATTTCAATAACATCAACTACAACTTAACAACTATCACAATCAATAACTCCAACAACTGCAATAATTTCAAAAAAATAATCAATGTTTGAAAGTTACAATAGGAATTTATTAAAAGGATATGGTGCAGCATTATTTATCACGATTTTTATTAATTTTTAAAAAAAAATATTTAAATTTTTTTTATTCATTTATTTTCATTTTTTTCTCATTGACCTATTTTTTTTTTAGTTATATAACATTAAAAAAAACTAATAAAATTTTATAGTTAATTTTGATTCTTTTCATTGTTCATTTAAATGTTTGGTGAAAATAATAATAATAACAATAATAATAATAATAATAATAATAACAATGATGCAACTACAACCACAATAAACACCCAAACAAATCAACAACAATCACAACAACCACAGCCAATACGAAATTATGTACATAAAAAACCAACAAAACCAATAAAATTTCCCCAACGTAGGGTTAAAGTTTGTTTAAGATCACAAAAACAACTTACACATGGAAATTTAAAAGAAAGATTTAGAGCATTTGGTGAAATATATGATTATAAAGAATACAAAAAAGAAAAGTAAATATAATAATTCCCAATCATCTTCACACATCAAAGTAAAACTTATTAATGCTAATACCAAATATAATTACTCTCATTTATAGAACTGCATGTATTGATTACTATAATGATTATTCAAAACAATCGTTATCATTGAATAACATCGAGATTGAAGGGAAACCAATTATAGTATTGGGTAATGAAGATCAAGAATTCTATGAAGAAGAGGTGGAAGAATAAGATGAAGAACAAGAACAAGATGAAGAAATGGCTGACCCAAGTAGTGAAGATGAAAGTAAAAGAGTTAACCCCGTTTTATTAGATCATAAAGGTTTATTTAATCTTGGTAACACGTAAATAATTGGAAATAATAATAATACAATGTATATAAAACAGTAACTAATTATTGTATTTATTCTCTTTTATACAGCTGTTATATGAATGTTATTTTACAGTCAATATTCAGTATTAAAAAATTGTTTAGAGATATTAATAGGTAAGTTGGTTATAGGTAATTATTATTTATAATGCGGTTCATAAACACTAACCATGGCATTTGTAATTTAACAGAGCAAAATCTAAAATTTTCAAAGAAGATATTGAAATTTATAATGTATTATTGGATACATTGAAAGCAATTAAAACAACAAATCATTTTGATATTCTTTCATCAGAGTCATCATTTAAAATAGAGAATGGAAATGTCAGTGTAAATCCAAAGTTGTTAAAACTTTCAATTGATAAATTAACACCAATGTTTACAGGTAATCATCAACATGATGCACAAGAATTTTTAGTTTCATTTTTAGGTGTTTTAGAAGAATCATTGAAATCATTTTTTATAAAAAGAAGATTAACTATAATTGATAGTAATCAAGATGATGGTAATGGTAAAGAGAGTAATGAAGATGAAATGCCAATGGAAATTGAAAATTCAAGTGTTGGAAAGAAATCAATTCAAGACAAAGATTTTATAGATACCAAGGTTGAAGAATCTTGTCCAATTAGATCCAATTTCAAATCATCAATTACAAATATATTTCAATGTTGCAACTGTGGTGATATTCAATCATCAATTGAAGCATTTAATGATATTTCATTAACTATTCCAAAAACAACAAATGATTCAATTCCTTTATCTACAAAGTAAATACAAAATAATCAATACAAGTATGATCATTGATATGCTGTAATATTAATATTTCAAATTTTAACTATATAGTTATTTAGGTAGAGCTAATAAAATTGTCAGGTTGGACTCATTATTAGAACAATATTTAAAAGAAGAAGTTATAGATAGGAATTGCACAAAGTGCAAACATGGAAAATCAAAATTATTAAAAGCATTCAAAAAGACACCAGATATTTTGGTTTTGCATTTGAAAAGATTTCAAAGTGATTCATCTAGTGGTATAATTTCAAAAATTGATAGAGCAGTTCAACCATTATAATCAATTACTTTAAATCAATATGATATAAAAATTCCAGAATCAAATAATAATAATAATGTAAAAGAAACAACATCACCAGTAATTCCAACCACAACACCATCAACACCATCAACACCAGTAAATAATAATTCACTAAATGAAATTATTAGAAAATCAGAAAGAAAAACAGAAGAATATTCACTTCAAAGTATCGTTGTACATTGTAAAGAATCAGAGGAAGTAGAAGATAGTGAAATAACAGCAGATAGTTGTGGTCATTATACTTGTTGTATGAAAGTAAATAATACTTGGAAACGATTTGATGATTCACGTGTATCCTCCATCGATAAAAGTGCAGTTTTATCAAATACAGATGGTTATATATTTTTTTATATTAGAAATAATTGTAGAGCTAGTAATATCGATTTATAAAACAACACAATCATTACAAATAAAAAAATAACAAACTTCAGTACTTATAATCGTAATGTGATATTAGTTTTTCTTTTAAATATGGTTTTTACGTTGTAGCAAAAAATAATTATAATTTCAATTTATTTAAATTATTTACAAAATGAATATTTGTTGATGGTAGTAAATTTAATTTAATTGTTGAAATGTTGATTAAATTATTGAAATTTAAAGATAGATAATTGAAAAGTGGGATATCATTTAATTTAAATGAAAGTTCATATAGATATTTTATAATTTCATTATTATTGATAGAATGATATTGTTGAAAGAGTTTATGAGTTAATAGATATTTAATAACTGGCAAATTATTTCTTGTTGATAATGTATGTAATACTTGTTTGTAAAATGTGTAATTAGCCATAAATTGTAATCCATCGGATATTAAGTATTCAAATGCTTGAATGTTGCCATTTTCAATTGCCATTCTAACTTGATCATCAAATTCATAGTGATCCAACATTAAGAAATTTTTTACTATTTCAAAATCACAATATTCAAAAATTTGTTCATAATATCTACGTTCTAATTTATTTGGTAATATATATTTACCACTTTCTCTAATGAATTGATTTACTTCTTTAACTTTACCATAACTTATTAATAAATTTAAATTGTTTTTAAATGTTTCACAATTAAATTGATATAGTTTTGTTAATTGTTGTTTTGGTTGTTGTTTCTTTGTTGGTTGTTGTTGTTTTTGTTGTTTATCTACTTTTTTAATTGATGTAGGTAATGAATTTGAATAATTTAATAAATCAATTATCATTTGATTGTATTGATCATCATTTTCAAATGTTTGTTGATCAAATGATGATAATAAATCATCCCAATAAAATGAAGATTTATGTTTGTAGAATAATTTGAATAATTTACAACATAATTCAACAATATGTTCTTGATTACCATTTGATTTATAAATTTCTTGTGTTTTTTTTATTGCAGTGTATGAAATGAAATTACCATCAATATCTCTAAATTTGGATGTTGCCTTTTTATAAACACTATTACCAATTAAATATTCGACAATAAATTGAATAGTTTCAAATAAATTGATTGGAAATGTAGTTGATTGTATATCTAATAAAATACTATCTAATAATTCTGAAAAATCCAATTTTAAAAAAAATGATTTATTATTAATAAACCATTTAATTAAATTGATATCCATTAAATTAATCAGTGTATATGAAGTATATTTAAAATGATCAATTTGAGTATTCATTAATATATCTAATAATTGAATATTTGATTCTTTAATTGACATATTAAATAATTCCATTATATATTGCATTGTAGTTAAATGATTAAATTGATTTAGTAATTCAATTAATACCTCTTTATTTGAAATGAACACCGAAATAATTGATTTAATTGTAACTGAAGTAATGATTATTTTATATTGTTTTAAAATTGATAATACTTTAAAAAATGTATTTCTATCAAGTATTTGACATTCTAATGATTTAATGAAACTAGTTGAATTAAATCTAAACTCTGGTACTCTTTCACATAATGTGGTAATAAATTCACATATTTCTCCATGATTTTGATTATGTTTGAAATAAAGTGAGTTTATTTTTTCATCTGTATTACAACTAAATCCATTATCAAAAATAATTGAAACTTCTTCTGATTCGCTTTCTTTAATGTAATTCAATATTTCTAATAATGATTTAGTATCTGCATACATTATACAATGATCAAAAAAGAAACCTTGTAATAGTTCAGTACCAAAATCACAATTTTTACCATACAATTCAAAACAATCTTTAGATTGAGTAAATGAAGTGAAACCTGTAAATGGTGTTAATGTTTTAAATGCCATTCTACTATTTCCATCACCAAATTTATTCTTTATAATTGATAATATTTCAATTTTCTCTGATAATGAAAATGATTCATTAATGCGTGTGAATTTATATGGCCAACTATTTAACAATGTATTAAATTGATCAATTGTTGAAATTGTTTCTAAAAACCATTTAAATGATGAATATGATTTATGTATTTCAAATTTATCTTGAATTAATTTGATATTATTATAATTTGATATTATAAATTTGATAACCAATTGAATATCAAAACCATAAATTAAAGGATTAATTAATTTATCAAATATATCAACACCAGATGAATCTTCTTTATTCATTAGAATTTTAAAAATTAAAATTTGTTTAATTGAATCTATATTTGGTGTTGATAATATTTCAATATCCATATAAAATTTTGATAGATATTCAATTGTAAATTGATATGTTTCATATGAACTTGAATTTGAAGTCAAGATTTCTTCCAATTCATTTAATGAATCTTCTTTTTTAACTAAATTATCAGCCAACATTATTTTCTTTACTTCTGGTTTAAATTTAATAAAATCTGAAAATTTAATAAACTGATCTTGGAATGGTCCATTCCATAATTGTGATTTACCAATTAAATATAAATTAAATGTATCATTTTCTCTATATTTGAATATTGTTTCCAATGTACATCCTTCTGATCTATTTAATAATAGATATTCAATAATTTCAATATTGAAACTATTAATTGCTTCATCTAATGATTGCTTAGTGGTTTCTTCATTGAGTACTTCTGTTACAAATTTAACTGCTGATAAATTTTGTAATAATACACTTGATAAAACTAAATCAATTTGATTGATTTGTTCCCTTTTATATTTATATAGTAATGGTAATATATCTTTTGTTAAACTTGTTGTTTCATTATAATCTTTTAATAGGAATTTAATTGAATCTGGTGTAATCATTAAATAATCTTTATCTCTACCATTACCACAACCATTAGTTAATCTATCTTTTAATAATTCCATTTTAGTTCCTTTTTTTCGTAAATACCATTCCAATGATTTAACATTTGATAATTTCATTCTGTTACCAATATAATGACATTCCAAACTAGTGTATTCTAATTTCATTGTAACCATCAATTCAAAAATTAAATTTCTAATTGTCATATTACGATATACTTTCCAAAATAATAATTCATTTGTTGACATTTCCATTATTGATATCAGTATATCTTTCACTAAAAGAAAAGTGAATATTATTAATATTTATTTCGGTTGTTTGAAAAAAATAAATAGAAAAAAAATGGAATAAAAGTTGGTTTTTTGTTTATTTTTAAAAAAAATTAAAAAATATTTGAATGGTTTCTTTATTATTTTTTAAAAAAAAAAAAAAAATCTTTTATCAGCATTATATTTATTTAAATGTAAAAGAAATCAGTCATTGATGCAAATTCAACGTGATGTTGATGATCTTCCAATTTCATACCATCCATTTTCATTACGGAAACTAAACGAGCAAATGGATGCTTTGAAAATCCTTCAATATGATCAGAATAACCTAACCAATGATAAGCACGTTTCATTGAAACAAGACAATTCATTAATTCTTTGTGGGTTGCAAATGAAAAAACTGAATTGCCATGGACTAAATGACCGCCATTTGATTTGATATGATTAACCAATGATAACAATTGAGATTCAACAGAGTTTCTTGGTGGATCATCAGCATTAACTCTTGATTGCATATTTTCAACATCCCAATTAACCATTAATACATTTGAATAATGAGTTTGACCTGATACAAGATGTTGATGGACACTATCTCTAACTTTTTCTGAAAATGATCCTGCTCTAACTACTTCATTTTCATTAATTGTTGATTTTAAATGAGCATCACCTATTTTTTAAAACCAATTCCTTAATTAGTATGAATATATATAATACATATTTAAATAATTATTTATTAATATAATATTACTTTTTGATTGACCAAATAAATTTTGAAAGAGTTTCATGGTATTGATTGCTAATTGAATTTGTATTTGTATAAAAAGATAATATTTTTAATAGACAATAAACAAAAATAATGAAATGAAAAAAAAAAAATTAAACCCTTTATATAGCGCATTAAATGAGAAAAATAAATTAAAATTAAAATTAAAATATAAATCAAAACACCTTTATTTAGAAATCATTCAAAAATACTCTAATAGTTTTTTTAAAAATATGTTTCAAACAATTAAAAAAATTAATTTTAAAATTTTAAAAGGGTGTGTTTATATGAGAGAGTGTGAATAAAATTAACATAAAAACACGTTTAAACTAATTCGGATTTTATTAATTTTTTTTAAAAAAAAGGTCTGTATGATATTGGTGCGTGTATATATATATGTGTGTGTAAATATGATATCTATTTATTTAAATGTAAAAAATATCATTCATACATGAGATTTCTAAATAGTGATGTTGATGACTTTCCAATTTCATACCATCCATTTTCATTAAACAAACTAAACGAGCAAATGGAATTTTTGAAAATTCTTCAATATGATCAGAATAACCTAACCAATGTAATTCACGTTTCATTGAAAAAATACAATCCATTAATTCTTTATGAGTTGCAAATGAAAAAACCGAATTTCCATGAACTGTATGACCACCATGAGATTTAATATGACTAACCAATGATATAAGTTGACTATCTACAGATTTTCTTGGTGGATCTTCAGCATCAACTCTTGATTGCATATTATCACGATCCCAATTAATCATTAATACATTTGAATAATGAGATTGACTTGATACAAGGTGTTGATGAACACTATCTCTAACTTCATCTGAGAATGATCCTGCTCTAATTACTTCATTTTCATTAATTGTTGATTTTAAATGAATATCGCCTATTTATTTTTAAAAATTAATTATTAGTATATATATATAATATTATTTATTTATTTAAATTACTTTTTGATTGACTGTTAAAAAAACTAGTAAAACGTTTCATATTTTTAAATTTTGTATTTATATAAAAATAATAGAGAGATATAGTATTAATATATTATTTTATTTATATATGATTAAAATAATGATATGGAAAAAGAAAAAAAAAAAAAACAAACTCTTGTAAAGCTTTTTAATAAAAAAATAATTAAATAAAAATCAAAATCACCTTTATTTAGAAATCCCGCTACATTTTATTTTTTTTTATTTTATTTACAATTAATTTGAATTATAGATTTCATCATTTTATATTATTGTAGTAATTGTTTTTCTTTTTTTTTATTTATTTTTTATTTTTCAAGCACTATAAAAAAGTTTACAATATTGTAAAAACTATAAACTAAATTGGGAAAATAAGATCTACAAATAAAAACCAAATAATAAAAATAGTATATTTGTACATCTGTTGGGTTTTTAAAAAATAAATAACTGCATCAATTGTTTCAATGTGTTAATAGATACACTGGTAAACATTTTTAATATTATTCATTCAATGTATTATCTTTTTTGTGTGTATACCACTTGCCTTTCACAATCTAATTAATCCAAGTATGAAAAGTAAGGATCGCTTAGGAATTGCTCCAATTTATAGATTGCAAAAGAAGGAAGATCATTTTATTTGTGATAATTGTGAATATTCACAGTTAAATCTATAAATGTTTCCTATTGCTGTTGTTGTTGTTGTTTTTGTTGACCATGGATATCTTGGGTTAGATGATAAATACATGCATTCAGAATGAAACCATTTAATCCTACACTTCATTCACAGTAGTTGTATCAAAAAGTTTGATAAAAAAAAAAAAATTTTAAATTTATAACACTATTCTTTATTTAAATGAATGATTTTATCTCTTTTGTGAGCAGACGCGACAAAACCACTTGCCTTTTGGGGTTGCTGATAAACCCACACATTCAAAATGAAACCATTCAATCTTACACTTTATTTACCGTAAAATTTAAAAAAAAAAAATGTATCATTAGCACATGAGCATATTAACACTATAAAATATGAATATAATAATTATTATATGTTATACATACGTCAGGATTTTCACAACCAACCATTTCACCAAATGAAACACGATTACAAAAACAATAAGTAGGTTCATTTGGATCAATTGCAAGCTCAAGATCATTTGGAACAGCATTAAATACTCTAACATCTGAACCATTTGCAATTGAAGTGATATCTTGAGTTGATTTTTGTTTTCTCATTGATATTGAAGAACCACTTGCATTTAATTGACCACCATTTGCTGATGTATTTATTGAATCTCTAGCTTTACCTTTTTTACTTGTTGTTGTATTTACATTACTTGTTGTAGTTGTAGTGGTTGTAGTGACACCACCATTATTTGATGTATTTAATTCATGTGATTGTTTTGATTTCTTTTTCTTTTTCTCTTCTTCTGCGCTTTCCAATTCAGTTTCAAATTTCTTTAAATCTGCATCCAATTTTCTAATGTATCTATCTATTAATTCGTATGTTTGATTTGATAATTCTACCTTTTCATCAGAGTATTCAATTGCTTGTTGTATCTCTGTTTTTATATTTTTAGTTGCTTTATCATCTGTACAATCGTGAACTGCTTTTCTAGTTCCTGTTGTTGTTGTTAACAAATTGTATTTTAATTTGTCAATCTTTTCAACTGTTTCCAATGTTCTAATATCCAATTCTCTAATTAATGCAAAATTTCTGCCCAATTCTGATGGTAACGTTGATATTGCTTTATCGTAAAAAAAATTTAAAATTAATATAAAAAATTCAAAAAAAAAAAAAATGTTGGAGGGAAAATTTTATATGACAGCGCTTAAAAAATTGTGTGTTTGTTTTTGGTACATTAAAGATTACTTTTAAAAATGGTTTGTGTTATAAAATAAGTATACATACAATCTAAATAATTCTCTAAATATGTTCCTTTTCCTTGATACATATTATCTCTATATATATTATATCTTTTTAGCAGTTATAAATAAAAAAGTAATATCATGTGTTTGTGCGTGTTTGGAAAAAAAATTAAAATTTGTTTTTTTTTTTTTTTTTTTTTTTTTTTTTTTTTTTTTTTTTTTTTTTTTTTTTAAAATTTTTTTTTTTTTTTTTTTTTTAATTTCATATTCAACCAAACTATACATACATATACATTTAACAATGGCAAAAGATATTGTAAAATCTAAAAAAGAAGTAAAGGTCAAAGAAGAAAAAATGGATATAAGTGATGACTCTAAACAATCAAAAAAAGATAGAAAAGATAAATCATCATCTAAAAAGAGTAAAAAACATGAATCTGAAGATGATGAAGAAGAAGAAGAAGACGAAAAAGAAGAAGACGAAGAAGAAGAAACTGATAAAAAAAAGAAAAAGAAGGAAAAGAAATCTAAAAAAGAAAAGAAGTCTAAAAAGAGTAAAAAACAAGAACAATCAGATGAAGATGATGAAGATGATGAAGAAGATGAAGAACAAGAGGAATATGAACATGATAAAAAGAAAAAGAAAAGAAAAATTAAAGAAGAGAAATCAAGTAAAAAAAGTAAAAAGAGTAAAAAACATCATAAAGAAGAAGAAGATGAAGAGGAAGAAAGAGAATCAGAACAATCTGAAGATGAAAATAATAAATCAAAAGCAACAAAAACAACAATATTAACACCAATTCAAATGGAAACAAAGAAAAATCAATTAAAATTACAAACATCAAAAAGTGAACCAACACCAGAAAATTCAAAATCACCATGGGCATCTTTATATATTTCAAAAACCAAAGCAGATTTTTGTCCTCAATGTAATGCATTTTTAAATTATCCAAAAACTACATCTGCACATATTACTTGTTCACTTTGCACTTTTTCAAAGAGTAAAGAAGATATTTTAAATAAAAAAATTACAACAAAATCATCATTATTCAATAAATCAATTAAAAAACAAGATGAAGAAGAAGTTGATCGTGGTGCAACTGTAAGTTATACATATATATCATTATCAATATCACTCAAACATGTATACTAATAATAATAATAATAATAATAATAATAATGATGACAATGTAGATTAATGAAAAATGTCCAAAATGTGGACATGATACAATGTATTTCAAAACTGCTCAAACTAGATCAGCTGATGAAGGACAAACTATCTTTTATGATTGCGAAAAATGTTCACATACATTTACTACAAACTCTTAATCTTAATATCGATTTGATGATTATTAATAACGACAACAACAAAACAACAAAATAAATATATAATTTAAAAAGAACTATACACACATGATGATGTTTATGGTGATGGTATTAATACAATGGTTATTAATCATTTTTTTACCATTTTGGAATATTTTTATTAATTGAATCTTTAAATAATTGAATGGTATTCTTAGGATCTTGATTTGGTTTAAATAAAGCGGAACCTGCAACGATAACATTTGCACCAGCTTCTGCAGCAATATCAATTGTTCCTACATCTAAACCACCATCAACTTGAATATTTAATTTTGGATATTTTGAACGAAGTGTTGATACTTTTGACATCATTTCTTTCATGAATGATTGACCACCAAATCCAGGTTCAACAGTCATAATCAATACAAAATCTAATTGATCAACATATGGATATAAACTTTCTACAGGTGTATTTGGTTTTAAAGAGATTGCAACTTTCATACCTGCTTCTTTAATTTTGGTTATAACTTGTTGTGTAATACCACGTGGTTCAGTTACTTCAATGTGAAATGTAATTGAACTTGCACCTGCATTCTTAAAATCATCGATCATCAATTCAGGATTTGTAACCATTAAATGACAATCTAAAAATCCTGCTGAATGTTTTCTTAAACTTTTAATTACTGGTGCACCAATGGTTAAATTTGGAACGAAATGACCATCCATTACATCCATATGTAACCAATCAGCACCACAATCTAACATGTATTGTGCATCTCTTGCTAAATATGAAAAATCTGATGATAATAATGATGGACAAATAATTGGTTTAATTGTTGTTGATTCCATTGTTTATGTATGTGTATTGTGGTTGTTATTAGAAAAAATAAAAAATGAAAAACATAAAAATGAAAAAAAAAAATAAAAAAAAATGGTGACTCTGGAATAACTCCAAAATCCATGGATTGCATTTTAATTTAATTTTTATTTAAAATAAAATATAAAAAAAAAAAAATAGAGAGAGAATATGTTATGACTAAATTATATTGTAAATATCATATTTACAATTATTACAACACCCCATATATATTATATATTATAGAAATATTATAATTATCATTTTTTTCTATTTTTTCCCTAATTATAATATATGTGTGTATGATATCACCACAGTACTATATGTAATTAATTTAAATTTTCATTTCAATATCATTTGTTGATTCTGTTGTTGTTGTTGTTTCTTTTTGTTCAGTTTGTTGTAATTGATTTTGATATGGAGTTGTAGATTTCTTTGAAATTGAGAATCTATCAGGATTTGATAATGGTAATAACCATGGTGAAACTTTAATAACTTCTAAAATACATGGATTTGAATCATATACATAATATAAACTAATTGCTGCCCATATTGATGAAAGTGAACTGCAGATATTAAAATTAGGAAATTAATATATACATTGTTGATTAAAATGTGGATGATTTGATTTACTATTTATTGAAAAAACACACACACACAGCATAACAACTAATAAATATTTAATATTTGATTTATACATACCCTTTTAAACATCTTAAAATAAAAGTTGAATCTTTTTGAAAGTAACTAATTATCTTTATATTTGAGGCAACCATACCAGTTTCACCATAACATCTTGTAACCATATCTTTAACTACATTATCTACCTTTTCTTTACTCAATGATTGATAATTACTATAATTATGATTGTTGTCAGTATACTGTGCGTGTCTCTATTACCTAAAAAAAAAAAAAAACCGAAAATATTTACATTTTAATTAAAAAATAAAAATAGTTTGAATTTATCGATTGTTTTTCCATTTTTATGTATAGTTGTATAAATATATATTTTTAGTTGTTATAGTGAAATTTCTATATATAGAAGTTCGTTTGGAAAAAAAAAAAAAAAGGTTGGTGTTATGATAAAAAAAAAAAATGACAAAAAAAATGAAAAAAAATTATTTTCAAATTTAATAAAAAAAAAAAAAAAAAAAAAATATTTTTAAAAAATTATTTTTTTTAAAACAAAAATAAAAAAAAATAAATAATTAAAAAGATGACTAAAAGAAATAATAATAATAATAATGCAAACATCAATACAAACCAGCTTATACAGTTGATGAGCACAACAAACTCTAATTTCCCAATACAACAAAACATAATTTTATAAACACAGACGATAAAAAAAGAGAATTAGAAGAATCAACAACTAGTGTTGAAGAAACCAATAAAGATGATACAACAGCAGATGAATCACATACAAAAAAGAAGTTAAAAGTTGCTGAAGTAGAACAACCAACTCCAACTGAAACAAAAGAAACTACAACAACCACAACTACATCAGATGATAAAAACGAAGAAACAACAACTACAGATAAAAAAGAAGAAGCAGCAGCAGCAGAAACAACAACAACAACTACAACAACTACTACTACAGCTACACCAACTACAGAAACAACTACAGCCACAACAACAACTGAAGCACCAAAACCATTTACATTTGGATCAGGTTTCCCAACTACTGGATTTGGATCACTAGGTACAACAACAGGAAATCCATTTGCATTTAATTTAAACACAACTTCTAAATTTACATTTGGACTTAATAAATCATCTGAAAATAATGGTAGTTTATTTGGTGGATTTAATAATACAGTTGCATCAACCTCTGCAAAAGAATCAAATGAAGATAGTGAAGAATCAGCACTTAATAATGGTTGTGAAGAACCTGATAATAATACTTTTAAACCAGTTATTGAAGCTCAACAAGTTGAAATTAAAACTGGTGAAGAAGAAGAAACTACTTTATGTTCTGTAAATTATCAATTTAATTCCCATACTACATTCATTATATCAATATAATTTATAATCCAATCAATCCATATATACTAATTGTTCAATTACTATCATTTATTATCATCATTTTCATCTTATTATTATTTAGGCTAAAGGTAAATTATTTATTTTACATGAAAACCAATGGAAAGAAAGAGGTGTAGGTTTAGTTAGAGTTAATAAAGATCTTGAAAACAAATCTAGAATTAGTAAGTAAAATAAAATGATATTCATAAATATAATAACATTATAAATATTAATGTCATATTTAACTTTACAGTTATGAATGTTGATGGATCAAAGAAATCAATTTTAAATGTAAATATTTTCCCAAAAATGAAAGTAGAATCACCATCTGATAAATCAATAAAATTTTTAGCATTTGAAGGTGAAACCATTATCACTTTTCTTTTAAGAATGGCAAAACCAGAAGAGATTACAAACTTTACCGATATTATCAATAAACAAATTAAAGCAGCAGAAAATAAATAAAAAGAAACCAATAACAAATAATGATAATAATAATAAAAAAAATAACACAATAACGAAAAGTAATAAAATCAGATGACCAATTTTTTTTTAAAAATTTAATTAATTTATAAACGCACTATACTATGTGAATTTATTTATTTTGATTTAATCATCTTTTTTAATGATATGAAAATAATCTACACAATATTTTCTATATACATCATTTCTTTTTAATTTGAATGAAATTGCTTCCAATATTGAATAAGTTTCACTTGATGCTTTTAAATTAAATCTTGGTAATAATGTATTAAATAATGAATATGCCATATCAATATTATTACATTGACAACATGCATCAATTAAAATGTTTATAGTGTTTATATTTGGTATGAAATTTGTAGTTATTTCATCAGATGAATTTGCAAGTTTATCAAAATCAAGTTCAATTGGTAATGATTCAACAATTTGTTTACCTGGTTTCATCATTACATTTTCAAATAATATAATCATTTCATCCAATCTAGATTGTTTACCCAATTGTGTAAATATTTGATTAAATGATTGAGTTGTTGTTGGTAATGTTTCATTACTTTTTATAATTTCAATTGATTTATTTAAATTACCAACTCTAAGATAACCTTCAATTAAATATTGAATTGTATTATAATTTATAATTGATAATGGTATATTATTATTTAAAAGTGATTCCATTTTATCAATTTTACATAATCTTGAAAAACAATTTAAAATTGAATTTAAAATGATAATATCATTTTTATCAGATTGATTTTTTAATTGTTCCCAATGTGATAATGCTAATTCTGGTTGATTAGAATTTGAATATCCCATACAAATTAATCTATTAATTTTACAATTATCAATTGTATCAATTGGTGAATTTAATTTTAATTCATCATATAATGATTTACATTTCATATGATTACCATCTAATGCAAATGATTCAATCATTAAATAATAAATTTTATTTAATGATGATGATGATGAATTAATTATGAATCTTTCTTTATTTGATTGAATAAATTTAAATACTTGTTCTACCATTATTGAATTACTACGTAATAGGTAATCTGACATTACTGTTATTGCTTGATCAATTGTAAAACGTATTTTTAAAATTTCATTTTGTGGTGTTGTTGTTACATTTATATTATTTAATGATAATAATCTTTTTACAACTTCTTTAATTCTTGATTCTTCATCTGATAATTTACCACAAACTCTAATTAATGTTGTAAATGATAAATTTGATCTATCAATTGGTGAATTTGCTATAATTTCATTACTTGCATTCTTTAATTCTTCTCTTTGTATATCACCACCAAGTAAATTTAAATAATGTTCATATTTTTTTTCAAATGATTTAGTTTCTTCAACTTTTGATTCAACTTTTATATTTGTTATTGGAGTTGTTGATGTTGTTGTTGTTGGTTTTACATACGCACTAACTTTTTTTTCTGTTCTATTTGATAACCAATTAAATGTTTGAGTTTCTGGATTTTCATCATCATAAAAATCAATTACTTTGTTATTGTTATTACTATTATTACTATTATTACTATTATTTCTATTACAATAATATCTTTTAATTATATTATTTGTTATTTTCGACTTTAATATATATCTGTACATTTTTTTTTGAAATTAAAAAAAAGAAAACGAAATTTTTTGTAAAAAAAAATAGTCATTTTTAAAAAATCCCAGTTGGAGTGTAAATAATAATAATATTTAATTAATATTGAGACTATATGTATTTAGAATGTTTTATTTTTATTTAAATTATTATTATTTGTAACTATAAATATTCCACTAGATTATACCCCTTCTTTTTAATACAGAATCAAATTCTAGTGTTTTTTTTTATTAAAAATCTAATTTAAAACACTCATTATTAAACAGAACTAATAGAATCAAAAGCATTATTCTCGAGAAGTATTTCTGTATAAATTGTTATTGGTGTGTATCCAAATAAGATATTTATTTTATAAAATATCTTTTTTTATAAAATTATAAAAATTTGATTTTGATTTTTTTTGTTTAAAAATTTTAAAACAAAATAAAAATGAAATTTATAATTATATCTCTAATAGCTTTATTCTCAACATTAGTTTCATCACAAAATTCGTTTTATTCGGCATGGAATATTGAAGGCACTGAAGCTGCTGCAGTAGGAATTGCTAATTTTACTTCAAATTCAGCTACCCCAAATTATATTATGAAAGGTTATCAAATTGTTAATTCTTCACTTAATACTTATAATTCTGATTTACAAATGATTCATATGATCGCTTTTAATACTGTAAGTACTGTAATTGAGTATATATATATTGTTTGTATTTGAAATTAATTTTAATAATTAAATGTAGTTCTTTAATAATGTACAAATATTAACAGTCAGCACTGAAACATGGAGCAAAGTTTCAACTTATTCATGGCTACAAACTGTATATAATTTCACTAGTATTACATCAGACCAAACATCTGATACATTTAATATATTTGGTACATATATTGATGATTCTGATCCAGTTGGTGTATTTAGAATTGGTAAATTTGACTTTTCAAGTTTTAATAATATGAATTATATAGATACTATCAATGGTTATTATTCAAGTAGTGTTTTCGTTGCAGATACTGGATTATACTATGTAACATATTCAAATTCCTCTTCATTAAGTACATATGTAAATATATATACTGTTAATGGCACTTTTATTTCAAATTCCCTTTGTAAAACAAACTATGCACCATCAGGTGCTATTAGTGGTATATTGGATTTATCATATAATCCTAACGCTCCATCAAATTCAGTGTTTGGAAAAATGACATTCTCTATCCAATCTGTAAATATTGATCAAATCATTTATTTCAATACACAATCTGGATCCTTTGTATATACTGGTATTAATAAAGGAAATGGAAAAAATGTAATTATGTCATTAATTCCAAGTGGTTCTACAAACATTTATGTTGTTTACGCTACTTCTAACTCGCCAACAGGTTATCAAGTTTGGTTATATAATTATCATGTTAATGGTAATTATTTATCATATGCAAATTATCCAGTTGGTTTAATTAATTTATGGGCAATTTAAATAAAAAAAAAAAATAACCAAACATTTACAAAAACAAATTTATCCAGAAGATGATTATTATTGAAATTAAAATTAACTAATAGGATATTCACTCACATAATTTTACAAGGCCTATTGGTCAGTTACACCAAGTTTTCTTTTAAATTTTATTTAAATAAAATTAAATTTGGATTATTATCTAAAATAAAATTCTAATTCTAAAATAATTCTTTTTTTATTTATTTCTTTTATTTGTTTCTGAATGTGCGATTTCATTCCAACCATTCTTTTTTTTTATTTTATTATCTTTTTTTTATTTGTTTTTTTGTTTATTTTTTTTATTTCTTTTTTTTTTTTTTTGGATGTTTACCCACCCACCTAACATCCTGTTTCTATTTAAAGTATGAGCGTTTAAATTAATTTAATTCAACTTTTAAATATCATTCAAGTCTAGTATTAACAGCGAAATCATGCGAATTTATATATTAATTAAATTTATTTGTTGTTTTTTACAATGATGGATGTTTTTTAAAAATGAAATTATTATTTATATATTTTTATATCTTTAATTTTTTTATTACTTTTTTTTATGATAATTGTTGGTAAACTATACTCCTTTTTTTTGATGGTTCATTAAAGAAATAAAAATATTTTAATTGTTCAACATATATTTATTGTTTATAAATGTTAACAATAAATTTTAATATCACAATTTCAATAAACATTATAGAATACACTTCACAATGAATACCTCCACAACTTCTCCTTTGTGTATTAATAATTGAATGGTAATGAAAAGGTATTTTATTTTACATATAAAGTATTTATGGAAACATATAAATTATTATCATCAGATCAAGGTTAGTTTAATAGATTAATTTCAAAAATCATAATTACTATTCTCTATCATTAAAAAAATGAAAATTATTTGGATTATATATTTATTAAATATATTACAAGTTCAATTTAAAGATGATATTGAATTTCAAAATTTACTAAATATATAAAAAATAATCAATATTGGTTCAAATATATATAGTATATAAATTAACTGAAACAAAATGTATTTTTGGAAAATGGAATGATTTTGTTATAGTACCATTTTTACCAATTAATATTCTATTTACACTTAAAGATAAATGATAATTATTTCATCTATGGATGATGAGATAGGGCTAGTGAGACCGCTACTTTAACAAAAATTCTAGTAATATCAGTTGTTTCGTATATTAAAATATTTAATTGTTTTTTTTTTTTAAAAAAATATAACATGAAGAAAAAGACTACTGAATTAAATGGATAAAATCAACATTTTAAAAAAAAAATGTTATACATAATATGATTAGTTTATTATACAAATTGTTTTCTTTTTTTTTTTTTTTTTTTTGAGCATTATAAACACTTTATAATACATTCATTTAGAAACATTTTCTGTGGACAATTCATGCCCCACAATCAAAATTTTATTGTTAAGAAA
>JACAFY010004535.1:0-29412 GCA_015252635.1 Dictyostelium capitatum
TTTTTTTATCTTTATTTTTTTAAATTTTTTTTTATTTTTTTTTTTTTTTTTTTATTTTTTTTTTTTTTTTTTTTTTTTTTTCTCTATAAAAAAACAAACAAAAAAAGAAAAAGAAAAAGAAAACACACAATAAACACTCACTCACTTGTACAATATAAAAAATCACATACAAACACACACCCATATTGTAACTTTTTTTTTTTTTACCAATTGACGTACGATAATGATGATTAATAATAATAAATTGATAATTGTATTTTTAATATTTGTTTGTTTATTTATAAATTTTATAAATTGTAATAGTTTATTTAAATTTTTAGAAACACCGAATTATATATCATCATCACAATGGAGATTATCAAGAGATAAACCATTAAACATTGGATGGGAAATTGAAGATCATAATAATACAATTCATTCAATTTCATCATCAAATAGTAATCAATATATAGTATCTTGTTCAAATGATAAATTAGCTAAATTTCATAGAGTTTTAATGTATGTACAGTTTTACATGTGATGTATCACACACTCATATACTAATTATTAATTGTATTTATGTAGGTATCCAAATTTATATCCAGATTGGACACATATTTATTATGGTGATTTAAAATTAAGAGGATATGGTAATCAAGATATTGAAAATTTAAAATGTTTACAAACAAATGATGGTAATCAGTTAATTACATTATCAATAAATAGTAAAGATAATAAAATACATTTAGATACATTCACAATGGTAGAATTAGATAAAATCATTGAAAATAGGAAACCAATATTTAATAATGGTAAAGAGAAAGAACAACCAGTTGAAATTAATGAATTATCAAATATTACAAATTTTAAAATTATATTTCCATTGGATGATTATAATCAAGTTTGGGTTAATTCATCAGCATTGAAATCACAATTAATTAAATCACATTTATCAATTGATTCAATTAAACAAATTGAAATAAATGATAATTACTTTTCACCATATACAACATCATGGTCATCAACATCATTAAATAATAAACCAATTTTAGATTTATCATTAAATGGAAAACAATTATTATTATCATTTGATAATAAAATTAAAATTCAATCAAGTCATTTACAATCATCAAATAAACAATTTAAATGGGATATTATTCAAATTGATAATGATCATAAAATACAAGATGTTGTATTTATACCAGATAATGAAAATATGAATTCAATATTAGTTATATTATTAAAAGATATTGATGGTAGTGATGATAATAGTAATGGTAACATCCATCATGATGACCGAGAATCAAATACAAAATTAGTACTTTATAAATATATTATTGGTAATAATGGTGAAAAGAAGTGGAAACCGATTGAATTGGAATTCCCACATATACTATTATCAAGTTCAGTAAAAATGATTAGAAATAAAGAATTGGGTAAAAATGATTGTATAGAGTCATCATCATCATCAAAAGGTGAACAACAACCAATATTTGTAGCATTTCAAGATGATAGATTTACAGTACATATATCACAAATTTTAAATGATAAATTATTTATAATTAAATCATTACCATTACCATTTCATCAAGAATTACCAGATGATATAGGACATCAAGTTTCAATTGACTTTTCAAAAGATTCAACAATTTGTTCAATTCAATATCCAAATTCAAATACAATTTACATATATAGTAGAGAAGATCAAGTTGTTAGTAGTGATGGATTATATGATTTTAGATTAACTAGTATAATTGATGATTTACCAATAAGATCGCATGGATCAGTTTTATTATATAATTTTAAATTTAATTATTTAGTTACAAATTTTAATGGTCATTTATCATTTTTTAGAAATTTTGAATTACCAGTATCAAATTGTTATCCATCATCAAGAATTAAAAGTTTTTATTTACCATCACCACCATTATCAACAAATATATCAACATTAAAATTACAATTTGAACAGTATGGATTACTTTATAGTTATAATATAACTTCAATTTTAATTATAACTATTATTGTAATTGGATTAATTATATTTTTACAATCATATATTCAATCAATTGAATTTAATTATATTGGTCCATTATTAATTAAAATTTTAAATTCATTTAAATTAACATTATCAAATATTCAAAATTTAATATTTTATATTATTGCAATAATTATACTTTGTTTATCATTTTATGAAATAATTTATCAATCTGCTTTTACAAATGATTGGCCTGCTCATATTCATCATATTGATCAATTTTTAAATCCACCAATTTCAAATAACAATTCAATATTTAAACCAATGTTAATTGATAATCATTCAACAAATAATTTAAATTCAAAATTATCTGAAGAAATAATAAATAAAATATTTCCAAATATTCATGATTCAAGTTCATCAAGTTCAAGTTCATCATCAGAAGAAGAATTAATTAATTTAAATGTTAAAACTCATAATAATAGTAAATATTTAAATAATCAATTTTTAGGTGGTTGGTTACCAGAATCATTAAGAAATAAATTTGATTTTGATTATAGTCATTATATGCATTATCATGGTCCAAATACATATCCAGCTGGTTTCATTTATTTGTATACATTATTATACTATATTTCAAATCATGGTCAATCACTTCAAATATTTCAATTTATTTGGGCATTTTTAGAATTTACAAATTTCATATTATTAAAAAAAATTTGTGAAAAATTATCAATTCCAGTATTTTTATCAATTTTACCAATAATTTCAAATAGATTACATTTATATAATGTTAGAGTAGTTGTAAATGATTTCCCATCAACTGTTTTAATTCATATTTGTATATTACTATTAATTAGTAAAAGATTTAAAATGTTTTCTGTAATTTATTCAATTACAGTATCATTAAAATTAAATACAATATTTCATTCACCTGCAATATTATTCATATTATTTAATAGTTGTTCAATTGGTGATATAATTATTAATTTATCAATAATGGCTACTATTCAATTAATCGTTGGTTTACCATTTTTAATGGTTAATCCAATTGCATATTTTAGTAATGCATATGATTTCTCTAGAACATTATTATGGGAAAAAACTAGAAATTTTAAATTTGTTGGTAGATTATTATATGATTCAACATTTTTTAATATCTTGTTGTTATCTGCTTTAATAATTTCAATTTTAATATTCATTTATAAATTTCAATCATTTTTAAATAATTTAAAAGATGGTAATGGTAGTGGTCAACAACAAGATGGTGGTTTACAAGAAAATAGAATTTATATATTATCATTTATTAGTGTTAATTTCTTTGCAGTTGTATGGGCAAGAGGTTTATATACCCCATTTATGTGTTGGTATTTTTATACATTCCCAATGATATTATATTTTTCAAAGTTTTCATACACTTTTATAATATTTTATTGGGTATTACATGAAATACTATTTAGATTCTTTAAAGATTTCTTTACTGAAATGATGGCAACATATATATTCTTTATAATTAATTTATCGGTTTTAATTTCATTATATAAAAATTTTAATAATTCAATACAACTACAACAACCACAACCACATAAAATTAAAAATGAATAAATAAATAAATAAATTACTAGTTTAAAAAATTATTACAAAATTTGTATAAGTGTATTGTATATGCCCTTTTTTTAACTAATTATTTTCAAATATATACATATTTAATTAATTTATACTAGTGTATATATATATATATATATATAAATAACTATTTTTAAAAATTAATTTATTTTGTAATTTTCAAATAAAAATTATGTCTTGTGCAACAATAACAAAAATAAAAATATCATATATCAATCACACTGTATCTCTTTTAAAAAAAAAATAACCAACATAACCAACACACACACATACAATCAAAAAAAAAAATTAAAAGTTTCAAAAAAAAAAAAAGAAAATCATTTTAAATAAGAATATCACTAATACAATTATTAATATTTATTTAAATATAAAGTTATCATTTTATATAGTATATTTAAATTATTTTAAAAGGAAAAAGGTAATTAAAAATAATATATTGGACATATTACTGTTTATTATTGTAAATAAAATAAATTATAGTTCTCTTTTGTTTGAATTTTATGTGTGAAAAAAACAACTAAAAATGGGGGTGATATTGTAATTTATAAATTAAAAGATATCCATCAATCAAAACAATCAAGTAGGATATATTTATTTTAAATTTTATAATTTTTCATCTTTTGGTTTTAAAAATAATAATATAATTTTTAATTAAACACATATATTTTTGACATTGATATAATGTAATAAATTTATTACTTTTTATGGGGTAGTAAAGAAATAAATTAAAAATGTGTGTGTTATATATAGTGTTTGTGTGTTTGTGTGTGTGTTTGATCTAATTGTTGTTTTTCTTTCTCTTTAATTATAATAATTAAAATTATAATAATAATTTTTAAAATATGGGAACTACTACTACTATAATAATTATAAATTTAAATAATTTTAAAAAATAATTAATTAATTACTCACTCACACTCTAATAAAATCACAAACATAACCATATACATACACATATAACAAAACTAGAAATACTAATTTTTAATTTTTTTTTTATTTTTAATAATAAAATAAATATATATATTTATTAATATAAAAAATATAATATTAATATAACATATATATTTAATTATTCTTTTAATAATTCTATTTTTATCATCACCACAATTTAATTATCTGAAAAAAAAAAAAATTGTCGTTGGGTACGACGTATTCTTTTTTTTAATTTTTTTAAATTTTTTATTTTACCTACCATCGTTGTAAAAAACTTTTTTTTTTTTTTAGCAAATATAGTGTTGCAATATTGTGTGATTACAATTGCAGAAATTTTTAGAAATTACAAAATCAATAAAAAAATCTTTTGTTGCTTATTTTTCTAAAATGGGTGCACAAGTGTCAAAAGAAGAAAGGTAATTATCATCACATTATTATATATATATATATAGTCACCATTATAAAATTGATTCCTCATGATAAAACGAGAAATGTAAAAATTATAATAAAATATTATGTTACTAACTATATTTATTTATTAATTTTTCATATTCATACACACACTCACTATTACCACACTTTCGTTCATTTTTTTACAAATAATTTTTATATTTTTTATTGTGTGCTTATTTTTTTTCATATTTTAAACTATTGTATTATACATATACAGTGATATTGGAAGTAGTAGCAGTGGTAGTAGTGGAGTTAATAATAATAATAACATTGGTAATATAAAGAAAGAACGAAGATATACAACAAATAGTGGTAATTTACATTTTCTTTATCAACAAGAAGAAGGTATTGGTATAAATTATAAGACTGGTAGTTTCAATAATAGTAGTGGTATAAGTAGTAATAATAATAATTTAAAAGAAAGTTCAAGTTTAGATGATTTGGAATCAATAACTACAACATCATTATCAATATCAAGTTCAACTCCACCTCCTTTAGAAATAAATTATAGTAGCAGTAACAACAGTAATAGTAATAATAATAATAAAAGTAATAAATCTGTACATTTCACAAGAACAAGATCAAGATCATTAAATATATCAAAAGCAAATTATAAAAGCAACGATCCACCAACACCACTAAATAATAGTTTTAATAGTGGTAAAAGTACACCAACACTTGAACAAACAACATCGTCAAACACAGCAAAACTATCATCCTCTTCATTAACATCCTCTTCTTCAACATCTTCACTATCATCTTCAATTTCAACATCATCAAATACAACTAAAGGTGAAAAGATACAAGGTAGAAAATCAAAATCAAGTAACGCATTATTTAAAACTTTAAAGGCTTCATTCAACGGTAACAGTAGCAGTAATAATAAAGAAAGAGATAGATCAGCATCTATATCATCTTCAAACTCATCATCTACAAATAGTTTAATAATTGAGAAACAACCAACATCAAAATCATCAAAACAAAAGAAATCACCAAATACAAGCACAGAATCATTATCACTATCAGCAAATACATCCTCCTCTTCACTTTCATCAGTAACACCACCATTATATCAAAAATCAAATTCATTTTCAAAATCACAAAATACAAGTACAGATTCACTAGGATCCTCTTCAAATTCAAATAAAAACAGTGGTAGTAGTAAATCATCAAAACGTAACAGTAAAGAAGTTTCATTAGATTCATCAAAATTATCATCAAAACCAATTGATAATAATTCAACTGATAATAATAATAATAATAATAATCAAACAATATTAATCGATAAATTAACAGATCAATTACATAAAGATCCATTTTTTAAAAATACAAATAACAATAGTGAATCATTACAAGCTCAACAACCACCTTCACAACCACTTCCTTCATCATCATTACCACCACAAAAGAAACAACCGCCACCATTACCACCAAAGAATTTTAAACCAACAACAAATATGATATCAAATCCACCATCACCACAACAACCATATGTAAATAGTAATAACAACAGTAATAGCGGTAATAACCTAACTAAATTAAGTAATGGATATTATGCATTAAAGAAATCATCATCCATTTCAAATTCATCATTTCCACCAATTGAACCAACTTATCCATCGGAAACTAGTTCAAAAAGATCATCTGTTGAAATTAAATATTTGGAAGAAAATCATAAATATACAATTACCGATAGATTGGGTAGTGGTGCATTTTCAGATGTTTATTGTTGTATTAGTAAAGAAACCAAGAAACAATATGCAATTAAAATCATTGATAAATCATTGGTTGCAATGATATCAGCGCATACAGATATGAAGATTACAACAGAAGTTGATATATTGAAATCATCATTTCATCCACATGTCATTCAAATTTTTGATCATTTTGAAACTGAAACATACTATTACATTGTAACGGAATTATTACAGGGTGGTGAATTACTTTATCAATTGGAAAAAAATCATCCATCAACAAATAATACAGTTTCAAATTACACTGAAGAACATGCAAGAAAGATTATTAAACAAGTTGTTCAAGCAGTTAGTTTTCTTCATTCAAATAATATTGTACATAGAGATTTAAAACCAGAGAATATATTATTTCGTGATCGTTCAATGGGTTCAATATTAAAGATTATTGATTTTGGTTTAGCAACTTATGTTGAAAGTAATTCAAATACATTGATTGATGTTTGTGGTACACCTGAATTTCAAGCACCAGAAATGGTCAAAAGAGAGACTGGTTATTCATTTCCAGTGGATATTTGGTCAACTGGTATCATATTATATATACTTTTATGTGGTCATCCACCATTTTATGGAAAGAATAATATGATCATAATGAGTTTAATCATTAAAGGTCAATTTTCATTTGATGCTGAAAATGGTTGGGATAATGTATCGGAATTGGCAAAAGATTTAATTAGAAAAATGTTAAACCCAGATCCATCACAAAGATTAACAGCAAATCAAGTATTAGAACATGAATGGATTACAACTGCTATCGATGAAAATGGATCACCTCAATTGGGTGCACCATTTGGTCGTCAATTACGTCGTTATAATAGTCATAGAAACTTTAAACAAATTGGTGATACTTTATTAAGATCTCAACGTTATCTATATTTAAATAATGAAACCAATAGTTTAAAAAGAAGATCAATTCAATTGTAATAGTAATAATAAATAAACCTTTCCTTTTTTTATTTTTTGTAAGAAATATAATATAACAATGTTAATATTAACATAGAAAAAGAGGATAAAATATTTATATTTATTTTTTTGTTTAAATTTGGAACCAATTGGTATATTTGATTTAATTTCCAATACTTCCAATTTATCAAAACAAAAGAAAGAGATACATCGATGTCAACGATATCATCTTTATATTCACCTTTTACAAATATATTTAATAATAGAACAATCATAATAAATAGATCCAAATTGTACTTGATGATTTAATTCAAAAACAAAAAATAAATACACATACCATTTTATTCAAATCAAGATATGTGAAGGACATGAAAGAGCTAAAGGGTTATTTCCATTACAATCGCTGAGGAAATTAAAGAAATTCCAACAAATCACCCCATTCATCATCAGTTAATAAATGACAGATTTGTAAACTACATGGACCTATATTTGAATTAGATAATTATATATATATATAATCTAATTCAAATATAGGTCCATGTAGTTTACAAATCTGTCATTTATTAACTGATGATGAATGGGGTGATTTGGGGGAAAATTCATGGAAGGTAAAAGGTGGTGGTCCACCTCGTATAGGTAGATGTGATGAACTTATAATTAATTGTGTAACAAATGATCCATGTTTATCAGAAGGTGTATGCGTTCCAGAAACAGGTGAACGTGTGTTTGAAAATATTTGTGGTAGTTCTGAAGAAGTAACAACTACGTCAACTACATCAACGACTGCTTCAACGACTGCTTCAACAATTGCTTCAACAAATGCATCTACTATTGCTTCAACAACTGGAAGTGTATCTATTGTTGCCTCTACTGTTGCATCAACTATTGCAACAACAACAGCAGCAACAACTTCATCAACAACTTCATCAACAACTTCATCAACAACTTCATCAACAACTTCATCAGCAACTACATCAGCAACTACATCAACAACTACACCAGCAACTACATCAACAATTGCTTCAACAATCTCTTCAACAATTACATCTACTATTGCTTCAACAACTGGAGGTGTATCTTCTGTTGCCTCTACTGTTGCATCAACAATTGCATCTACTGGTGTTTCAACCACTGGGGGTGGTGTAACTACTGGCCATGGTTGTATACCAGAAGAATATAAAGGTCCAATATTTGAAGAATGTTTAGATTGCAGTGATCTTGATTGTGAACATCAAGGATTAAAATGTGCATTATTAATAAGTGAAAATGCAAAATATCAAAATTGTTATGATTGGTCAGTAAAAAAGAAGAAAGAGAAAAAACACCATTATGATGATGATTCTTGCGAAGATGATTGGAAAACAAAAAAACCTCACCATCATAATGATGATGATTCTTGTGAAGATGATTGGAAAACAAAGAAACCTCACCATCATTATGATGATGATTCTTGGAAAACAAAGAAACCCCAATTAAATCAAGAAGATTGTTGTCCATATACTCCAACTTGTTATAAACCAAATGCTATTTGTGATGACTTCTTTTAAAAATTAAATAAAAATAATTAAATTTAAACTTTAAAGTTTTATAATTTTAAAATATTATGTAACAAACTTTTAAAATATTTCTGGATAATAATAATAATTTTGATAATCTTAAATAATTTTAATTCTATTTAATTGATTATTATCCAATTCTTCAACTGAATCGAAATAAAATGATTTATTTATTTATTTCATAATTTAAAAGTTATATAATAACTCTATTATGTATTTTTGAATTATTAATGGTAAAACTGTCATTTTGGTATTACTTTTGTTTATTACTATTTTTTTTTATTTTGGTTTTAAATAACAACAAAAAATTTTTTTACTTTCATAATGTTTTTTATTGTTAATTTAACAAGTCAATAGCATTACTATTATAAACTGAATCAATATATGAATCACTAGTATGATATAATGGTTTTGAACTTGTTTCTGCCATATACAATAAAAATGATTTTAATTCTAATTGTTTTGGTAATGACTGAGGTTGATTGGGTTTATTAATATCAAATTGTTTGTATGCATCATGAGTAAGATTATTAACTATTTCTTCATAAATTGATCTAATTTGAATTTCAATCTTTGTTGTGAATAAATTTGTTGTGAATTCAACATCTAAATGATATGCTCTATACCCAAATATATTTGTTTTCTTATCAATTTCAATACTATAATATAAATATAAAGATTTATTATTAGTATAATCTCTATATATTTATATCATAATTTTAAATATTACATTTTAAAAGTATTATTTGATAGTATTTCCAATTCTCTTAATTGATCAACAACTATTGCAGTACTATAATTTGGATGAATTATCATAGCAATACCACAACTATCAAATATTTCAGTCCAATGTACAGGTGATTCAGCTAAATTTGATCTTTTTATTTCTTTCTTTTCCATACTTTCTACAGTTTTAACACGTGAATATATTGGTTTATATAAATAGTGAATTGGTGTTGATTGTTCAATAAACTTTACAAATTGTTTTAATTCTGAATCTAATATCATTCTAACTTCTTCAGTATATTGTAAACTTGAATCATTAAACCTTGTTATTTTATTATTATAATTGTAATTTAATCCATTTATACCTTTATAATAAAATTCATTTGATATTAAATTATTATTGTTATTTGGTTTAAATGATAATATTGAAGTTGAATCATTTGTTAATAAACTAATACCACTTTGCTGAACTATTCCTGTTTTACTATTCCTGTACAAAAATTAATGAACATATGTTAATATAATAATATATTATTATATATATTTTAAATATGTATCTTATTTCATACCACAATATACAAGTATACACTAAAAAATATAGTAACACTATAAATAAAGTGCAAATAATGAATTAATACTTTTACACACTAAGTTATTGTTATTGGTTTATCTATATAATACAATACCTGAAGTAATATTTGACATTTTAATATTTATAAAAAAATAATAAACAAAAGAAAAAAAAATATTATGTATTTGTTTTTGAGTGTGGGGTGTGTGTATGGGTGTTAATAAAAATTAAATTATTTGATATTTTTGTTATGGACGTTTTTAAAAATATATAATTGGGGGTTTGTGTTTGTGCATCACTATTTTTATATAAAAAACAGTGACAAGGATGAGAAAGATATTTATTTTTATTTTTTTATGTGTGTCAAAAAATTAATTTAATAGTAATACATATTATTACTATTACAACTATAATAGTTATTATTATTTTTACAAAGTTACAATATAAAAAAAAAATATGGGGTTTAAAAAAAGTTGATCAAACACAACAAGTCGTTTAATAAATTTAAAATGCTTTTTAAATAAATTTAAAATACTTTGAAAAATTAATTAAATTTTTTTTTTTTTTTCATTTCATTCAAAATTCAAATCAGTGATAATAATAAATGATAAATTGTATTATTACATACAAATAAAAAAGCTATTACATTAGTTTTTTTTAGTTTATTTACAGGTGTTATAACTCGCGTAGCAAGTGAGTCCCGGGATGCAAACGGAGTGTAGTTTTTCGGAACTTTTGGTTGTTTAACCTATGGTGTCTGCGGTTGACCCTTTCTTACGACGCCCCCTCGTCCATAGTTTTTTTATTTTATATATTATATATTCCCGTGTGTTTTTGTAATAATACAGTACACTTTAGCACCTCCACTGTAGCATATCAGAGATGGGATAGGAGTTAATTTCATTTAGGACGATGTGTCTTTTTAACATGTGTTGTTGGTGTGTCATGTGGTTGTGTTGTTGTCTTTATATATTTGTTTCATATATAATAATGCAACTTCACATTCATGTTGGCATATCATAACATATCATCATATCATCATCATCTATCATGTGATTCTGTAATCATATTTTTCATTCCACTACCTTCACATATCACACACATCACACATATTTTAGCATCCATCACCTACAGTTTCGTATTATTTTATATTTTTCCCAAATCATCACACTACTTTGTGCACATCAATATTAGCAATGCAACACATTCACATTGTGTTTTATCAAATTAAAATAATAATCAATTTCATTTTAATCAGTCACTTTTGAACAACAATCATTTTTATCCAACTCATATATTACCATTTTTAATATTAAAAGATATAAAATCTAATAGTTTTCTATTTATTTAGTGTAATAGTATAGGTGGTTTAGTTGATGCAGAGGTTTAAGTGACAGTACATCAATAACTACTAGAATGTATATTGTTAATGTTTATTTATATGGTACAGGTTGTTGATTGTTTAAATTCAAGTGTTGATTCAAGTAACGGAGTTGGTGCCAGTGGTATTAGTAATAGTAATAACAACATCAGCCATTGATGTTAGTAGTGACAGTGCACCAACAATTACAAATAGTAATGGTAATACTATAAATATTGTTTATTTAAATGGTAATATTTTGAATGGTACATGTGGTAGTGTTAGTTTTAAATTCAGTAACAACTTCACATTCATTTGTAATTATGTTTTTCACAACCTTTTACATTTCTTATTACTCTCTCACACTCACCCATTCATATATTATAATTTTTATTTTAAAAGTTAATAATCAGTGGTGTATTGATACAAGGGTTTAAGTACATACATCACCAGAATATTGGTATGTTTACTTATATTGTACAGGTTGTATTGATACAGGGGTTTATGTACATACATCAACAACTACTAGAACATTGCTAAGTAACATCCACCACAAAAATATTGGTATGTTTATTTATATGGTACAGCTGGTTGTGATAGTTTAAACTCAAGTATTAATTCAAGTAATTGTAGCAATAATTATAAGGAGCACACCAAAATCAAGTGACACCCTCTCACCACCGTTCAATCAATAGTTAAACCGAAGATACTTTCAAAAATTACCACTTCTTTCAAAACAAACCATTACCTCCACCACATGTACACCAAAACAACAGTAAAACTCAACAAATTTATAATCAATATAACTATAAAAATCCTTTCGATACAATTGTGATATTGTAAAAGAAAAATAAAAGTACAAACACAATATTTTAATGTCTGTCTTTATTGTTTGTATTTTTTTAGATATTTTTTATTATTTTAAAATAATAAAAAATAAAATATCTGGTAAAAATCATCATGGTGATTGAAATTTTTTTTTCTTTTAAAATATTGACAAATAAACAAAATGAAAACAATCCAATTATTTGTTTTATTGGTACTGGTAACTTTAGCTAAGTGCCAAATGCCTACATATGTTGAAATGTATGCATTTGGATATTATGTTAGTATATTAGTTGAAAAATGTGTAAATGCACCAGGTTTATTTCCAAATGAAAGTTTCCTATATTTTTCGAAAATTGGCAACAAAGAAGCAAACTATCAAATAAACGTAGAATTTTACTCTGATGCTGATTGTCAAATAAAAACAAGTTCAAGTACATATAATGATGGTGGATCGATTTCCAATAATACTGGTATTCAATTAACAGCATATGCTCCAATTGTCTATGATGAATCTTATGGATATATAAACTATGAATATGAATGTACCGGTACTGCTTTCTACCAATGGTATTACGATACTCAAGCCTGTTCAGCTGCAAGTTTTATTGATCAAAATTCATTTGTCAATGTAGTGTGTGTTGGTGATGGAGGTGTCCAATTAAATTACTATACAGATGATTTATGCACTGAACCAGCTAATCCACCTACTGCTTATCAAAAAATAGCACAAGGTTGCACTTCCAATGGAGTACAGGGATATATTGGTAGTTGCACTAATAGATCATAAAAAAATAAATAATTAATAAAAATTAAATAAAAAAAGTTTCATTTTCTTTATTTGGTATTGAATAATAAATTGAAAATTCTTTAATTGATGGTATATAATAATTTACAAATTGATCATCAATTATACTATCTAATATTTTTCGAAACAAAAAGACCAAATATAATAAAAAACAATGGCTATTGTTGTTTAGTTTTATTTATAGAATTAATTTTTTGAAAATAAATTTAAAATCAAATTTTGTACATGAGAATTAATATCTTCTTGTAAACATTTTGCAATTGATTGGTTATCCCACCAATCATTAAATAATAAAACAAGAGATCCATAATTTGAACGTTCAGAGAAATTAGCAGTAAAAAATTGTGCCCATTCTTGTTGAATAAAATGAATTATTGATTGTTCTAATCTAGTTGAAAATGGTAATAGATTATTTTCATCAGATAAATTTGAAATCAATTGACTGTTGAAACTTGAAAATTGAATAAATGTTGAAATTTGATTTTGTTTACAAAGACAATGTTGTTGTTGTTGTTTTAATTGATGATTATTTTGAATTTCTAATTGTATTAATAAACGAATCAGATTTAAAATATGATCTAATACATTTTAATAAATTAAAATATTTATCCAATAATTTATATTGCTCTTTTTCAATTTTACATTGAATTAATCTTTGATTTGAAAGGTTACAACATTTTTCTTTTCTAATTCTATCCAATGAATTTAATTCGTCACCATCAATAACTTTGGATGATTGTAATTGATATGAATTTTCCAATGATTCTTCTAATACCATAATTCTACTTGAACCAACTTGACCTTGACGACCAGCTCTACCTAAACCTTGATATTCAACTCTAAGATTACTAGGATAAAAAGCAAATATAACATGCAAACCACCACAATTAAGTGATTCAAGAGTTAATTTGATATCAGTACCACGACCAGCAGTATTTGTAGCAATTGTTACAACATTACATTCACCTGCTCTTGAAATAATAAAATCTTCATCTTGTTGTTGCATTTCATTTAATATTTGAACATTTTTAATACCTTTTGATAGAAGTAATGAATAATAATTTTCAGATTCAGTTATAGTTGGAACCAATAATAAAACTGGTCTTGATAATGAAAGCATGTAATTAATTTCATCAAAAATTGAATCTTGAAATTGTTTGTTTGTTTTGTATAATTTTGATGGTAATTTTACACGTTTAGAAGGAAGATAACTTGGTACATTAAATGAATCAACATCATATACTTTAGTTAATTCATCTCTTTCTTTATCTTCACCACATGTTCCTGTTAAACCAAATACAGAATTATATTGAACAAAGAATGAAGGATGAGATATTGCTGCAGCAGTTAAATTTTCTTGTTCAGGTTGTAAACCATGTTTAACTTCAATAAATTCATGTAAACCATTTGAATAACGTGAACCAGTCATTAATCTACCAGTATTTTCTTGATCAACAATTACAACTGTTGTTTTATTTGATTTATATTCCAAAACATAATCTTTACCTTTTTTTAAAGAGAATGATGAAATTGCAGAATTTAAAATCTTTTCAATACCTTCATCACCAAGTGAATCAATCCAATTGTTAATTGATTGTTTTTCAATTTCATTATATGGTAATTCTGATGATGACGATTTCATTATATTTCTAATTGCAACAATATGGTCGCTATTACCATTTAATAAATCTTTAAATAGTTTAGCAATATCTTCATATTCTAAATTATCAATATTTTTTAAATTTAATAAACCACTAATTTTACTATTATTTGAAATTATATTATTGTAAACATAATTTGAAATTGGTTGATAAATAAAACCATGATGAGTTTTTGATGCAATTGATAATCTTGCAGAATTTAAAGCTGAATCCATAAATAGACTATCAACTTCATCAACAATAACAATATCTTTTATACGTTGAACACCATTTGTAATTAACAATTTTGAATCGTATAATCTATCACGTAAAAGTGCAAATTCAAAATTTGTATTTGTACCAAAAAGAATGGATGCATTAAATGATTGTGGTAAAGGATTATTGCCACAAATTTCTGAACAGCTAATTCCAATTTGTTTGAAAAATGGTTCAAATTTAACATAGTCTCTAATTGCAAGATATTCTGAAGTTGTAATGATATCAATTTGTCTACCCAACATACTACAATAAGCAGCTAAAACAGTTACAATAGTTGATTTTCCTTCACCAGTAAGTACTTGAGCAATTCTACCTCTTAGAGCAGGTTGATTTGAATATAGTAATAAACCAATTACACAACATACTTGAGTGCTATATGGAAATATTCTAAATTGATCATAAATTAACCAACGTAAACCACCCAATAATTCAATTGAAAGTTGTCTTGATTCTTTATCATTTAAATCAATTAATTTTAATGGAATAGATGAAGATGATGATAATTTAGACATTAATTTTTTAGAAGTTGTCATACAATGTTCAATTAATAATTGATTTGTCATTAATTTGAATTTATCTTGAAGAGAATCAATTTCAATAAACATTTTTTCAACTTGTACCAAATCATCATCAACCATTGGATATTGATTAATTGGACGTTTAAATGATTTCATTACTTCACTAAATGGTCTTTGTTTAATCATATCTTTAATTTCTTTTTCAATTTCATTTTTTAATAATGTTTCCAATTTTTCATAATTTGTACAACCCCAAATTTGTGAATGTGAAATTCTCTTTGTATATGATGGCGATAATAAATTTTCAGTTAAATTAATAAATGATTTTAATGATGATGAACCATTATTAATTAAATTGAATTTTCTATTTTGATAATTTAATACCATTTCAACAAAAGTTGAAAAATAAGTAATACCAAATAATTTAATAATTTGTTGAGATTTTGAAATTATTAATTGCATATCACGACACCATTCAATTCTTGTAATTTGTTCAACATTGTTACTTGTATTACTAATTGATAATTTATCAGTATTTGAATACACTTTAAATTTATATAAATTTAAAATTGAATCAAAATATTGAACCAATGTTAATTTACAACCAATTGGAAATAAATTTGAATCTGTTATTTGTATTAAACGTAAATTTGTAATGAAATTTGAAATAAATAATACATCTAAATGTTTTTCATCATCTCCAATTGAACTATCAACCAAACCTCTAAATAATTTTAATAGCAAACTTGAACAACAATTTGAAATTTGAATGTTATTTATATTTTCAGTTGGAGGTGAGGGAGTTATTGAATATGAATCAAAAGTTTGTCTACAAACTAATAATGAATCTTCACTTGAATTATTTAATGCATAAACTATAAATTCAGTTGATTTTGGTAAATTTAACAATGATGAAACTTGAATATGTCTTGATTTTATATTTTTAGATAATGATTCAACTACAAGTTGCATATTTAATGAACCAATTTCATTTTGGAAAGAAAATTGTAAATCAGTTGGAGGATTTGGTAAAAACATTAAACAATTATTGATTGTTTTACTTTTGGATAATGGTTGTAACAATAATTTAACAAATTTTGAAAATTTATCATATGCATTATTTAATAAAAGTTGATTGTTTACAGATTTACTTTTGTTACATAAATCTATAGTTGGTGAACCAAAATGAGCAATATACCAATTAAATAGTTGAACATTTTCAGTATCTAAAACTCTTTTTAACAATCGAATAGATAGTGATGAACAAATATATTCACATGGCCAACAAGATGCAATTTCATTATCAAACAATTCAAGTAAATTTTGATTATTTTTTAAAATTGAAATGCAATAAGATAAAGATGAATAATTTGATCCATTATTGCTATCACATTTGTTGTTACTAATATATTGATATAAATTGAATTTAAAAGTTTGACAAAAGTTTGATGATTCAACAATTGTCCATAATTTTCTTTCGGTTTCATTTTTAAATTGATCAAAAAAGAATAAATCTGTAAATGATACTTTATCTGGTAACAAATTACAATCACCAATTGATTGTTGTTGATTATTCTTTGGTAATAACCAATTATTTAAAGATATAAATTCTTTTGACTTTTCTTTTGTAAATCCAAGTTTTAAAGCCCTTTGTAATTTACCATTATCATCATTTTGACTGAAATTTAAATTATTACCCAAAATTGATTTTAGTTCATTAATATATTTTGAAAGTGAAATGATATATGATTCATTATCTGATGTTTTACTATGTAATAATTTATTGGTATTAGAATTGATAATTGAATCATCACCAAAAACAGCAAGATATTTACATAGTAAAACAATTGTTGACCATGAATAACTTGATTCATTACTTGAATAATATCTTAATAATTTTAAAGATGGTTCATCCAATGATATATTATTTGAAACTTGCATTAATAAAAATGAACTTGAAACATTACAATTAATTAATGCAATTTCTAGTGTAGATTTACCACCTGAAGATTGATTACATGGATTTAATAAATGTTTAAAATCAATACCATTTGAATGAAATGAATTTAATAAACTTTTAATAAATTGTAAACTACCACGTTCTGCTGCAAGTTGAATTGGGGTTTGATTATATTGACTAATTTCATTTGAGTTTACACCTAATTGAACTAATAGTGGAACAAGTTTGAAACTATTATAAATGGCAGCATAATGTAATGCATTCATTCCATTCTTGCTATCAATTTTTAATAAATCAACTTTTGGATTATCCAATAAATTCAAAGAGTTAAAATCATTTGATATAACAAATTGAATCCATAAATCTTTTGAATTTGATAATGGTGAATTTGAAAAGTGTTCAATGATTGTAGTATTATTTAATTGAACTGAATAATCAAGTGGATTACCAATAGTGCTATCTTTTTGATTACCAACTTCATTTTCAACTGTTAAAAATGTAATTAAAGAATTACTTGAAACTGCTGCTTGATGTATTGAACTTTCAAGTTTTGATTTTTCATCTTTTTTATTAACTTTACCACCAGATGAAATTTCATTTGATTGTAAATAACTTGGTGATAATAAACGTTTGTTTGTGTACAATAATTTTATAACTTCAGTTTTACCAAATAAACAAGCATTTTTTAATGAAGAATCATTAAATTTACCATTTTGTTCTAAAACTAAACCTTTTTTTAATAACTTGTATACAATTGAATAAAGACCATGTTTAGCAGCAAATGTAATAAAACAGAAACCTTTTTCGTTTGGAACATTTAAAATTGATTCTGAATATGGTAATAAAAAGTCAACCAATATTTTAGAGTTTGAATTACTATCATCATCCAAACAATAGTTTAATGCTGAATTACCATTAATATCTAAAAATGTTGGATCTGCACCAAATTGAATTAATTTCTTTACTGCAAATAAATTACCAGATTCACATGCATACATTAATGGTGTAGTTCTTTTTGATGGATTAATTGAATTTATAACATTAATTATACGATTAAAATGATATGATCTTTCTAATCTTGTTAATGAAGTTTCTTTGTTGTTCTTTGAAGTTGTAGTGGTTTTAAACCATTCTTGAATCCATGATGATTTTTTTGAATAACATGCATAATAAAGTAAACTTGAATCTGATTTTGTATTTGGTTCAATTATAAATTGTGGTTTAATAAATTTGAAATTTGGTGATGGTATTTTTCTTTCCAATGGTTCAGAATTAATTAATTGATTGATATTTAAAGCTTCTTTAATTGACTCAATAGTATTTGGTTTATCTTGTAATGCCATACCTAATGAATTTGCCAACTCAACAATACATTTTGATTCTTCCTGATCTTTTGTAGAGTTAAATGATTCTTGAATACTATTTGGATCACTTTGTAGCATTAATAAATGTAAATGATTTATATCCAATGTATTTTTTGAAACATGAAGATTTAATGATTGAGAAAATAAATTGATTAAAGTATTTTGGTCAATATATTTCTTTAATAATAATAATCTTTTACCCAATAATTTTTCTCCAATGAATTTTGGTAATAATGAAAGAATATTTGGATTATCTTTTAATGGATTACAACCAACTGTTTTAATACAAAATTCAAATGATTTTTCACAACCAGATTGAAATACTCTTTTTAATAGTGATTCTTTTTTAATTTCTAATTTTGATAATCTGAAATTTCCATTATTTTTAAATAATGCTTGTAAAATTGATAATGATGCTTCATCTTTAAATAATGTTAAAGTATTATCTAATTTTTCAACTAGAGATAAATGACTTGAGTTATTTTTTGGATCAAAACTTGGTTCATAACCTAAATTTATTAAACATTTATCTGATAAATTTGAATAGCATATTTGAACAATTTGAGGTATATAATTTTCACCAACATGATTTAATAATTGTGACATTATTTCAACATGATCTTTTTCAACTGAAATAAGTATACATTTTAAAATTAACTTTTTATCAAATAAATAATTAATTTTAGATAACCTTTTAACATTTGAAATATCACCATTTTTAACAAATTCCATCAAATTTGTATTTGCAAATTTATTAATTGTTCCAATTAATGATGATATTTTATTTGATTCAATATATGATAATGTTGAATTAATTTGAGAATCAAATTTTACTAAAATTGATTGTGCATCATATTCAATAGATTTTAACCAAAGATTTAAGTAAAATGAATAACCAATTGGTTCTTGATTTGCTTTAATTAATTCTGAATTTGAATATTTAATAAATGATTCAATAGATTCTGAATTATCAATTTTAATTGCAGATTCAATTGATGAATTTCCATTATCATTATGATTATAAATCTTTAATCCATAATTAATAAAAAATGGTAAAAGTGAATGTTGACCAGTTGATAATAATACACTAATTACAGTTTCACCTTGATTATTTAATAAAAGTTCATTTAAATTATCATGATACCAATTTTGAACTAACATTTCAATTACACTTTTATTTCTACCAATTAATGCATAATATAATAAATGTGTACCATCTGGACATAAAATACTGTTTAATTCTTTTCTTTCATTTTTCTTTTGAGTGATAATTGGAATATTTAATAATAAATTTAATGATTCTAAACTACCACTTTCTGCTGCAATTGATAATAAACCTTTAATTTCATCATTGTTATTATTATTAATTTCTAAATGAATACGATTTAATAATGATGGTGATTTTAATTCATTTATAAATTTACCAACTAAACCAATATGATTTGCTCTAACTGCTAAATGATTAATAGTCCATTGTGAATTTGAAAATTTACAAATTGAACCAAATTTTAATAAAACATCAACCATTTCCAATTTCTTTTGGTATAATGAAAATGCAAGATATGTTGAATTACTATTTGGAAGTTCTCTATTTAAATCTAATTTTACCATTGATTCTGATAATACTAATTTCAATAAATTGGACTCACCATTTAAAATTATATAATCCATTAATGAAAAACCATCTTGATCAACATGTTCCCAACTTTCATTTTTCATTGATAATAAACACCATGCAATATCAATATAACCTTTTGAAATTGAAATCATAGTCGCCGTTTGTTTTTTTGAATTTACAAATGAACCAAATTCTTTTGATGTACATTGATTATGTAATGATATAACACCATCTTGTTTAATTTTATAATTTGAATCGATTGGAGAATAATTTAAAATTAAATTTGCAATTTCTGGATAACCATTTTCCAATGCTAAAATTAATGGTGAACAACCATTAAATTGTTGAATTGAAGTTGACCAACCTTGTTTTAAAAGAAAATCAACAACTGAAAATGAACCATTTTCAACTGCAACATGTAATGCTGTACCTTGAGATGGTAAAATTCTATCAATAACCAATGAATATTTGTTTTTTTTATAAATTGAATTAAAGAAATCAATTTGTGAAAGTGATGCAGCAACTTCAACAACAGAGAAACCATCTGATTTTCTTGTAACTGAAATGGATGCACCTTTTTGAATTAATTCATTTACAATATCCATTTGTGATGTTGTTAATGCAAAATGAAATGGTGTATCTTCATCATTTAATTGTTTATTTATATCAACTGAATAATGATTAATTAATTTAATTGCAATTTCAGATTTACCTTCATATACTGCACAATATAATGGAGAAACACCATTATTTGTTTCAATATTTGGATCAGAACCCAATGATAATAAAATTTCAAATGATTTAACATTACCCATAATAATTGAACACATTAATGGTGGTAACCCCATTTGGTTTTTATCATTTAAATATTTGTTACCAATTATTTTAACAATTGGTTCTAAAATTTCAAAATTATCAGATATTGCTGCCAAATGTAATTTTGTATTACCAAATTTATCTCTTTCAATTAAATCATTAAATGAATCGGTTGTTGAATTAATAATGAGTTCTTTTTCTTCTTCTTCTTGTTCGAAATCATTTTCTTTTAAATTATAATCAATTGAAATAATATCAATTGAATATACATTCATTTCATTACTCTTTAAATAACCCCATTTATTTTTAATTGATGTTTCTTGTTTTGATAAACTAATAAATTTTGAAATATTATCAGTACCTTGAATTTTACGAAATGATTCCAATGTTAATTGTTTCAAAACCAATCCACAACCACCCCATACTCTTTGATTACAACCATCTGGTTGATTTAAATAATTTTCATTTGCAATTTCCAATTGTGAAATTGGGAATACTTGAGTAAACATATTTGATAATTTTGAACCAATTGAACAAATTTCCGATAAAAAATTTGATAAACGATTATAATTATTATCATTTGAAAATGAATTAATTAATTTCTTTAATACCATTGTTCTTTCAATTGTTAAAAGTGATAATAAATTAAAATCACCTTTAACTTCTTTTAAATAATCAAACGATGATTGAGCAAAATTTAATAAGTTGTCATCAATTGTTTTTAAAACTGATTGTTTACTTGTATTAAATTTTGATAATAATTCATCCCAACTTTCTTTAATTGGTGGCAATATAATTGATGTCATTCTTTCATCAACTCTATGTAATGAATTTAATATTAATTCATTTTTTGAAATTTCTTCTTTTGTAGTGAAATCAAATAATTTTGTAAAGAAACCTTGATTTTCATATTTATCTCTTAATTCTTGTAAATGATTTTGTAAAGATGAACGAAGATAAGTTATAAAATTTTCTCTACATCGAGTACCAATTTGATCAACTCTTGCTTTATGTGTGTTAAAATTACCTTGACATCCACTACAGCATGAATTCATTGTTATATTTTGACAAACTTGAATAATATTTAAACAACTTTCTTTAATATCATCAACTGAAATATTAAATTCTTTACATTCATTTTGAAATAATTTTGATGAATTTAATAAAATTTGTAATTTTTCTTCCATACTAGAACCAGTATCCTTGATTACTAATACTTTTGGCCAAGGTGCACCATAATTTCTTGCAACTGTATCATGATTAATCGGTGATGGTTCAGATAATTTATCTAAAAATGAATTCATTGTTGAAATTAAAAATAAAACAAATTTAGTTACAAGTTGGTCAATTGATGATTCAATTAAATGTAAAAATGTAGTTGATAATTGATTACTATAATAATTGATTGAATTGTAATTTCCATTATTATTATTGTTGTTGTTGTTGTTATAGTTATTACCCAATTTTTTAATTAATAAATTTGAAAAAAAGTTTAACAATTCTTTTTCCAATATCTCTTGGCCACTACTTGTTGTTGCAATTGAATTTGAAAATTCACTTTTAAATAATTTTTCAATGTATTCTTTTAAATGATTATAAATGGTACCATTATTTTTTGACATTAATGAATTAATAATTTCATCAACTGTTAATGATAATTTAATACCTTTAAAATATCTAACTGGTAATGGTGGTAATTGACCTGGTGTTTTAAATTGTTGTTTAATTATTGTTGTTTTTGGTAATGATGGAATTTGACCACTATCTTTCAATGTTGTAAGATAAGATGATAAAAATGAAATTTGATAAAGTAAAGAAAAGTACTTTTTACAAGGTGGCAATTGGGGCATTTGAATTGAAATTGCATTTGCTGCTTCTTTATATAGAGTATCTTGAATTTGATATTCTACAGGTAATGAATTAAATACAACTTGATATGCATTTAAATATTGTTGATATGGTGGACTTGGTTCAATTGTATATTTAACTTTAAAACTATTATCCATAATCCAAACACCATCAACAGTTTGTGCAGAATCTTCTTGTGCTAAAATTCTAAATGAAGTTTGAAATTTTTGACCTTTGAATTTTAAAAGTTTATCATGTGCATTTAAAAGTGCAATAACAGATGGATCAGATTCAGATTGACGATCATCAATACCAAATTTAGTTTTTAAACTTGTTTTTAAATCTTCTAAACCACCATCACCTTCTAAACCCATTTCAAATGCTCTTTCTCTTAATGATTTATATTGTAATTTATCTTTTAAATCATTACCCCATCTACCACTTTCAATTTCTTTTTTAATATCAATTAACCATGGTTTTAATTGATCTGGATCCAATGTTCTATTACCAGTATCCCATTTTGTTACAAAATCTTTATCATAGAAACCACCATTTAAGAATCCTTTCATTTGATAATCCAACATTAAAATTACTTCACCTACCAATGTATTTTGATATGCAGGGTGAATAATTGGAAATAAACTACCATCTTTATTAAAATGAAGTGAAAAAAATGGTAATGTATCATAATTGTAAATACCATTAATTAATTCAGAAATAATTTGATTAGTTTCATTTGAATCCTCTGTTGAAATACCATCACCACCACCATTACTAGTACTTTTACATAATACATGATTTGGTTGTGTAATAAATGAAATACTTTGATCCCAACCTTTAAATGGATTATTTGTAACTGCAACACCTCCAATTTCTCCTGATTTTGAACCACCATTAGTTGAAGAAGACCAATGAGATTGTTGTTTCAAACTACTAGAATTTAAACTTTTTTCTAAACCTTGTTGTTTAACATCTTGTTGTAATTTTTTTACAGCCAACTCAAATGCTGAATAACCTCTACCACCATTACCACCCCCTCCACCATTTCCATTACCACTTCTCCCATTACCACCTCCACCATTATTACCACCACCATTACCACCACGACCACTTCCACCTCCACCATTATTCATTTTATATTTAATTGTATTTGCCAAATCTAAATATCTACTTGTAACAGGAATTCTTGTATTTCCAGTAAACCCATGCCCTTGTAGTGATCTCATGTGGTCTCCATGGGTTAAGAAAATTGTATTTCTTACATCATATCTAATAGCTGGATATTTAGATTGACTATTCAAATGATGAAGTCTAATTTTATCATCATAGTTTGGAATAGTTCTATTTATACTTGCTATTAATTTACATCCATCTACTAATTCTCCATTTTCTCTCAAACCATTGTTATACCATTGAACTATTCTTTCTATATGTTGAGGTTTAAATGGAGAATGAGGTAATCTGTAAAAAAAAAAAATGTTAATATATATAGAAAAATAAAATTATAAAACAACAATGTACACTTACGAGTTTCCATCTATAGATTGATATTTTGCTACTAAATAAAGTGCTTGATTTCTTAATGTGCTTTGAGATTTTATCTCATTTCCATATATATTAGTTGTTTGTGAACTTACATTTGCCCTTGTTTTATATCTAATTACTCCATCATCCATTTTGTTGTATTACAAATTAATTTTAATATATATATATATATAAAATCTAATAATAATAATAATCTATATTTAATCTTTTTGAAACTATTAAATTTTTTGTAAAATTATTTGGCACATAAAAAAATAAAGATGTGTTTTTATATTGAAAAATTGTCAATCGGTGATAAAGAAATAGGAAAAAAAATTTTAAAAAATTAAGTCAAAAAAAAAAAAATAATTAAAAAATTAAGTCGGGTACATTAATAAAATAAGATGAAATAAAATTAAACATATAAAAAAAAAAAAATGTGGTTTATATTCATTGGTAGTTTACTATGATTAGCCTTTCATGTAAATGAACACTTGAATTATATAAAAATATTAGACGAAATTAAGAATTATAATTAAAAATTATTTTATTATTTTCTTTTTTTTTTGTTTTTTTGTATGAGATAAAATATTAAAAATTATTACTAATTTTTTATTTGTATTGAAAAGTTACATGTAATGTTTTTGAAAGATGTGGCTAATTTTTTTTTTTTTAAATTTTATTTTAATTAATTTTTCGCTATAAAATTTCCAACGATAATTTTTTTTCTCTTTTTTTTTTCAAAACAATAGTAATAGTTGTGTATTATAGATAAAAAGATATTTAAGAAAATGCAAATTAAACAATTTAATGAGGTTGTAGTAGAAGTTAAACATGTATCAAAACGTATGTTACTGGTTTAAAATGTAATGTCTATTTTACAATATATATTTACATGTTTGAAATCATCAATTCACAGATTATAAGATTGCAGGTAGAGAAGATTCAGTAAAAGCATTAAACGATATACATTTAGCAGAAGATTCAGAATTATTACCAATTAGAAGAGGTGAATTTGTAATGTTAAGAGGACCTTCAGGTGGTGGTAAAACTTCATTGTTAAATTTATTAGGTACAATTGATAGAGCAACCGAAGGTGTTATAGAATTATTTTCAAATCCAATAAATATAGATTCTTCTGATGAATACCTTGCAAAATTAAGATTAGAAAAGATTGGTTTTGTATTTCAAACATTTAATTTATTAGCAACAATGTCTGCATATGAAAATGTTGAATTACCAATGATCATTCTTGGTAAATTAAATGAAAAAGAAAGAAGAAAGAGAGCAATTGAATTATTAACATGTAAGTATTGAAAATGGATATAATTATAATAATAATATTATTATTATTATACTTATACTTTTGGTATACTGATTACAGTGGTTGGATTACAAGATAGATTAGATCATTTACCATCAGAGTTATCAGGTGGAGAACAACAAAGAGTTACAATTGCAAGAGCACTTTCAAATGCACCAGAAATATTATTATTGGATGAACCAACTGGTGATCTAGATACAAAAAATACAGTTGAAGTTATGGATTTATTATTGGATTTAAATTTAAAATTAAAAACAACTTGTATAATGGTAACTCATAATCCTGATATTGAATGTTATGCTGATAGAATTTTATATATTGCGGATGGTGTATTTGAAAAACAAGTGTTAAATATCGAGCAAACTCGTTTGGATTATGACGAGTATATCGCATACTTAAATACACAGGCAGGACACTAAAAAACAACAACAATAAAAACCAAAATTAAATATATTATTATTGCATACTTAAATACACAACCAAGACACTAAAAAACAACAACAATTTAATAATAATAATAATTAAACAAATTATTAAAAAAATATTATATATATGATTTATTTTTTTTGTTTGTTTTTTTTTTTATAAAATGAATATTTACACTTGAATATAAACTACAAAATAAATAAAAATGAAGCGATTTCAAAATATGTTCATCAATGTTTTGAGTTGATGAAATAATGAAATTAATTTCATTTTTTGTTGTTGGAAAATAATAATGTATATGAATATATATAAATTATTTAGCAGCTTATTTCTTTTTTTTTCTTTCTCTTCTTAATTAATGGTACATTTAGATGTCGATTTATATTCAAATGTAATTTTTGGTCTTCGATTACTGGAATTTCTTAAAGGAGGTTGAGGTGAAGAACGGTTTGGATTAACATCAGTTTTTGAGTTGTTGTTGTTGTTGTTCTTTTTTGATTTACTCTTTTTACCTTTACTACCACTACTATTACTTGATCTTAAACTTTCATCACTATCATCATCTTCACGACCACTACCATCATTATCTGAACAAATATAATTTTCACGAATTACTGCAACATCTGAAATATTTGTACCAATTGAACTCTTTTTAATATTTACAGGTGGATCTTGTTCAGTTGGATGAATTGTGTTATTATTTAAATATTGATGATTATTATTACTATTATTATTGTTGTTGTTGTTATTGATACTACTCACAAAATGATGATTATTATTACTACCATTGATTATAACACTATTACTATTATTATTTATTGATGATGAAGATGGCATATATTCTGGATCTTCCAATTGTAAATCAATTGTATTTGCATCATTTTCATAACCAAACATTAATTCATCATCTCCACCATGGTGATTTCGATGAATACCATTTCCATTACCATATTGTATACAATCACCATCAACACCATCTACACCTTCATCATAACCATAACCATCGTTTTCATCATCACCATATGCCATTTCCAATGGTAAAAATTTAGATTCATCCAATAAAGGAACAAATGGTTCAGTTTCTGGAATATACTTGATACACCAGGGATGATTTTTAATTTGACCCAAAGAAAATCTTTGAATATGATCAACTTGTAGTATACCATTTATCAAATTTACCAAATCTTTATCCAAATCTGATGGGAATTCAATTTTACATTTTGAAATATTTTCAAACAATACAAACATGTTTGCACCAGAAAAAGGAAATTTACCAACAGTCATTAAATACAATGTTACACCCATTGCCCATATATCAATTTTAAATGGTGAAAATGTAGTTTGAAATTGCGTTAATTCTGGTGGTTGAAATGCTGGTGATCCATAACTTCTACTTAGACATTCAAAATCTTCCAATTGACTACTATCTTCTGATACTCCGAAATCACTCAACTTTAATACATTTGAATGTGTAAACAGTATATTATCGGGTTTAATATCACGATGTAATATTTTTTGTTGATGAATATATTCACATGCTTCAATTAATTGTCTAAATATACTGTGGTTAAAAAATTGATTAGTTATCACATCATGATTATATATTGTAATGTACACCTAATATCAATATTTTTAAACCTACAATTGTGATTGACTTGGTGGTAATCTACCATTTGGTGCAGTTTCTAATAAATTTTGTAATGTTCCACCACCAACATATTCATAAACTATATATAATTTACCCTTTTCTTCTATTATAAAATGATCTATCAACTTGATTATATGTTTATTGTGTAACTTTTTTGTAATATTAATTTCTTTTAAAACAGATGCTTCTCCACCAGGTATTTTCTTTAATCTTGCTCTCTTTAATATTTTAACTGCTACTCTTTTTTGTGTAAATGAATCCATACCATCTTTAACTTTACCATATGCACCTTCTCCCAATACTTCTCCTAATATATAATTCTTTACTAATTTTGGTGATGAATTTCTTGATCTATATGAAATACCATTAACATCTTCATCATTTTCATTTAAATGAATTATAAAATTTGAACTATAAGATGGTTGTTGTTCAATCTCCATAGTTTTATTTATTTTTTTTTAATTTATATATTTGTATATATTATAATTAATTATATGATGATTGTATGAATATTTGTATTTGTATGTTTTTATATATAAAAATATAAATAATATAAATAATATATGTGGTATTTGTTGTTTTTTTTTTTTTTTTGTTGTTTTTTTTAAAAAATTTCACACCTCCTTCACACTAATTTATAGTTTTTTGCTATAGTTGATATTTGTGAATGTGTTTAAATTATTATTGAGCACTGCTGCTTTGATCTTGTGTGTTTGTGTGTGAAGAAAATGGTAGGCTAATAAAAAAATTTAAAAAAAAAACACACAACTTGTTTTTGTCTTGATATATTTAATTGGTTGAAATTTCTCTTTTTGTTGATTTATGATAATTGTGTGTGTGAAAAATAAATAAAAAAAAAAAAAAAAAAAAAAAAAAAAAAAAAAAAAAAAAATAATTTTTTTTTTTTTTTTTTTTTTTTTTTTTTTTTTTTTTTTTAAAAATAGAATAAGAGGAGGAAAAAAATATAAAAATGTGTTGTTT
>JACAFY010004634.1:0-27500 GCA_015252635.1 Dictyostelium capitatum
TATAAATAAAAAAAAAAATTTTAATTTAATAAAAATAAAAAAATTTTAAAATATTAATTTCTTTTTTTTTTTTTTTTTTGTTTAAATATTTTTAATGTTGTTTTTTAAATTTTTTAAAAAAGAATAAATATTATAAATGATAGTAATATAGAATAAATAAAATGAAAAATTCGTTTTATTTATTATTAATATTAATAATAATTATATTTTTAAAAACTATATCAAGTTATTCAGTTATTTATGTAGATAATACATCTGTTAATGGTACAATTAAGAATGACTGTGGTTCAAGTATTTATTATCCATGTAAAAATTTAAAATCTACATTACCAAATTTAGAGAATTTAACAACTATTTTAATATCAAATGGTAGATATTATAATGATAATATTATATTAAATGATGATTGGAATAAAATAGAATTTATTACAATTAGATCAATAAATAATGATAGTAGTGGTGTTATATTTCAAGGATTAGATCAAGAGAGACCATTTTTTGAAATTTTTAATAAACATTTGAAAATTAATATAGAATCTATATCATTTGAAAATTTTAATAAATTTCCTTTATTAGTTAGTAAAATCGATCAATATGTTAATCAACAAACTACAAATAATTTAATAACATTTAAATATTGTAATTTTAAAAATACTTTATTAAATTCAACATTATTTCATATAGAAAGTTTAAATTTAAATATTCAACAATGTAATTTTAATGGAATTAGTTTAATATTAAAATCAAAATTAATAAAAGTTAAATATGCAAATATCAATATATGTTCATCAACTTTTAAAAATATAATTTCAGAAAGTTCAATTATTTCAATTAGATATTCAAATTTAATGATTTCAGATTCATCATTTAATAACACTGATAGTTATAATGGTTTAATATTTTTATTAAATTCAAATTTTAATATTCAAAATTCAAATTTCTCTCACCATAATACAAGTTCGTCTATTTATTATACAAATTCAATTACACCACAAAATCCATTTTCACTAAACAATAATCAATTAATTTCAAATTGTATTTTTGGAAGTAATAAAATTAATAATTCAAATATATTAATTAATCAACAAAAAATAATTGGGGATATATTAATTTCAATTCAAAACGATAATGATAGTATCCCTATTGTTTATGGTATTAATTCACAAAATAAACCAAAATCAATTAATAATAATTTCATTACAAATTGTATATTTTATAATAATCAATTAGATAAATCAAATAAATTGAATGGTATTATTAATTTAAAATCAAATCGAATTGAAAATATTAATATTGATAATTCAATATTTAAAGATAATATTGGTCATTCAATAAATAGTGAAAATGTTAAACAATTAACAATTTCAAATTGTAGATTCACTCAATTTTTAAATAAGATTGGTAATAGAGGTAATAGTGGTGGTAATGGTAAAATACAATCCACACATTTAAATAGTTTTAATAATACATTAATAATAATCGATAATGTTGAATTCCAAGATTCATTTATATTTCAATCATATTCTTTAAAATCAAGCAATACAAATAATATAACAATTATTAATAATTGTAAATTTATAACAACATCACCTATAAATTGTTTATCGTCAAATATTTTAATTGACCATACAACAATACTTAATCATGATAGAATAGTATGTAGTTTAAATAAGTATACATATAATGATAAAATATGTAATGTATCTTATTTAAATGATCAATCATCATCAATTTGCCCAAATTTACAATCTTTAATTTATCCTTCATTTTCGGTTGGTGTTTACAAACTTATTATATTTCTTATGGGTTTTCTATTGGTTATAATTTTTACGTTTCAATCTAAATTTTAAAACGTATACGATAAAATCTTACTCCTACAATGTTTAAAATAATAAAGAGTTATTAAATTTCTGTAGAATAAACGGTTATCATTATTAATTTAAATGAGCGTCAAAATTTTAAACTGCCAAAAATTAGTTTTTAATAAGACCGTTGCGCGTTAAATAAATTTTTTTTTTTTTTTAAAATTTTCATTTTTTTTTTTTTTTTTTTTTTTTTTTTAAAATTTGTGTTCTTCATAGCTAATATATTTATATAAACCACTATATTAAATAACTATAATAAAACAACAACAAACAAACAACACAAATAAATAAAAATCGCAACAACAAATCACTACACGTACATACATACAATTTATAAATTTATACCTACACAAATTTTAGTATATAAATAAATAATGAATAAAACACTATCACAATATTGTGAACTTGGATCAAAAGATGAAGTTGTGGATTTAATTGCAAAAGGAGAAGATGTAAACCAAAAAGATGGTTCAAATAGATATCCATTACATTATGCAAGTATTGGTGGGTACTTTGAAATTGTCGCAATGTTATTAGAGAAAGGAGCAGTTGTTAATTGTTCAACTGCACGTGGTGCAACTCCATTACATTATGCAAGTAGAGGTGGCAGAATTGAATGTGTTCAATTACTAATTGATAATGGTGCTGATGTAAATTGTAAAGATAATTCTGGTAGTACTCCATTACACACTGCATTGGTATGCAATGAAACTAAATGTGCCATTGCACTCATTGAATCTTATCATGCTGATACAAATTTAACAAATTCAGAAGGTTTAACTCCACTCCATTTAGCATCAGCAAGAGGTTTGGCTTCAGTAGTTCTTTCATTATTAGAACATGGTGCTAAATATGATATTAGAGATTCAAAAGAAAGAAATACTGCTTTATCTTTATTACATATTGTTAATGGTAACTATTTTTATATAAACATTTACAATTAACAATAATATATTGTTTGCTAATATGTTTTATGAAATTACAGATAAAAAAGAACAACAACCAACACAAGTGCAACCACTTTCTCAAGATATTTCAAAATTATTTAATATTAATAAAAATAAAGAATTTAGTGGTGTAAAAGCAGCAAATAATAATAATGAAACCGAATCATCAACAACTGCAGGTAGTGAAGATAATAGTATGAAAATTGATAAAGAAGAAGATCAAACCCCATTAGATAAATTATATTCAGATTTAACATTTTTGGTTGAAAATCAAAATATTTACGCACATAAATGTATCGTTCAAGCTAGATGTCCAAATTTTATCAAATCATTCAATCCACCATCATCATCAAACAACAACACAACCATTGAAATTAAAGATATACCATACAAATTAGCTTTATTGTTTACAGAATGGATCTATACTGGAATGGTCGAATCATTTGAACAATCACCATCGAAATCTGTAGATTTATCACAACAATTTCAGTTGTTGTTATTGGCAGATAAATATCAATGTAAATCATTGATTGATTATTGTAAAGATTATATCTCAAAGAATATCAGTGATATTAATATCGCATCTATTTGGTCACACATTAAAAAATTACCACTTTCAAATCGTTCATCATCAATTTTTGGACTTGTATCGGAATGTTTGGTATCTTTGGTTAAAAATTGGAACATTTTCACTAGCACAAAAACTTTTTCATCAGATATAACCAGACAAGATGTAGTTGAAATCATTAAAACCATTTCACCATTAATCGTTGAAATTCCAATCTCTGAATTAAAACCAAATCGTGCAAATCAAGCCGCTACAAATCAAGCCGCTACAAATGCTCAATCTAAAACACCAGCAAGAAGTGGTAGAACATCAACACAACCACAAACAAATATAACAACTCCAGCAAAACCACCAACATCATTAGCAACTAATAATACACCAAAACAATCACAACAACAACAATCACAACATCAACAAACACCATCAACATCCAACTCAAATGCACCATATTCAGATTCAATGAATGAAAAAAACAATAAAACATGTAAAGATTTAGTAGTAACAATGAATAAGAAGAAACAATCACTCGCATTTCAAAACCCAGTGGATCCAGTAGCAGAAGGTATTCCAGATTATTTCGATGTAATTAAAAATCCAATGGATCTCAGTACAATAAAGAGTAAATTAGAATCCAATAAATATTCAAACATCAAAGAATTTGCTGCCGACGTAAGATTAATGTATGAAAATGCAATGACATACAACGCTGATTCATCTCCAATTTGGAAATACGCAAAAACACTTTTAGCTCAATTTGATCAAAAGTTTATTGAAAAATTCCCAAATGAAAAAATTCCAATCTACAAACAACCTCAACCAATTCCACTTCCAACACAAAATACAAATAATAATAACACCAATAATAATACACCAACAACTGATAGAAAAAGAAAATTAGAAAATGAAAATGTTAGAGTTAAAGAAGATACAGCATCAGCAGCATCAAATGTTACAAATACAAATTATACAAACGGTGAAAATGCATCAAATAAACCTTCATCATCCAACGCCTCATCAACAGCAGAACCACGTTTATCACAACCATCTGGTCAAAAGAGATACTCTGATGAAGAAAGAAGGAATTTAATGGAAAGAATTTATGGTTTGGAACAAGAAGATGTTCAATCAGTATTGGGTATTATCGATCCAAGTGCAATTTTAAAACAAGCTGATGAATCACTTGAAATTGATATGTATCAAATTGATGATAGAAATTTATCTCAAGTTGAAACATTTATTAATGAATGTTTTAAAAAACAAAAGCAACAAGAATAAATAAAAAACAATAATAAAAACAGAAAACAAAACCAATAAATAAATAAAGCAAATAAACAAATAAAATAAGGATTCCTTAAATTATTTTTTTGTTATAAAAGTTTCACTTTTTTTTTATATTACAAAAATTTAAGAAGCTAATTAATAAAACAATTAAATAATATGTATTATTTAAAATATCCTCATCTGTTTACAATCGTCATATTTATTTAGTAGTTATTATTATTTTGTTATTTTACACTTTTCTAGTTACACTACCAAGTTTGATAATTATAAAACAGTACTGCTAAAATTATTGATCAGAGTGAGTATTTTTCAATAATTAAATTGTTTCTACTTAAATATTCATCCCAATCAACATTTGGAATTTTAAAACCATATTTGATAATTGAAAATTCATGAGTTGAAAGATCTGGAATTAATAAAAACAAATAATGGATATTAGTATACTTATTATATTGTTTTGGAAGTTAATTTAAATTGAAAGTACAATACCATTTTTCCAAATTGAAAAAAAAACTTCGTATTGAACCTTGTTATAAAGACTAATACACTTTTTGCAAGTTGTAATTGAATCAATATCTTTGTGATGTAATGTTCTAGCGTGTTTTGAGAAATTATCTTTATGAATAACACTATCACAACAATCATGTTGACATCTTTTTTGTGCCTTCATTAAAACAATTACTGGTAATTGTAATGATTCAACCAATACTTTATGATTAATGAAAAAATGTTCAATCATTCCATTTTTAGTTCTAGTGTAGTAATCACAAGCACCATCTTTTACATTGCATTTGTAATCTCTTGCACCTTTCTTGTTTATTAAATTGTGACCTAATTCGTTTGAAAATAACATTTCTAATTTTCTAGCGTTTCTAATTGAAAAAATCTCTTGATCTGAATATATTATTCTTTTTTTGTTACCATAAAAGTTATTATGATTATCATTGTCGTCATTTTGACCTTTGATTGAATGTGCTTCTACAATCAACTGTAAAAATTCATTGTTAAAACTTTGTTTAAGATTCTCTTCAATTGCTGTTATTTGGTTGTAGTTTAGTTGTTTAATGCTAATTTTTTTTTCTTTAATCAAATTTATAAGTTGTGCTCTATCTGTAATATTTGTGAATTCTGTAACATCATTCATACCATCAGTTGGTTTTCTACCGCCATAACTCTTTACAATACTTAAAAATTGATCTGCATTTGTATTTGGAGATAATGGAGTTGATGTACCTGAACTTGTAACGTTCATTGATTGATTGGTTTGAGTTTTTTGTTGCTCTTGTTGTTGTTGTGCTTGAAGCTCTAATTGTGCTCGTAATTGTGCTTGTAATGCTTCGTTTTGTCTTTGTAATTGTAACATTTGTTGTTGAAGTGATTCTCTTTCGTCTTGATCCAAAGATACAGTTGATGTTGTAGTTGTAGTTGATTTACGATATGGATGATTTTTTGGTGTTGTAGTTGTGGTTGATGTTGCTTTTCCTTTTTTTTTAGAAGTAGAAGGAGAAGGTGGATGGGGTGGAGGATTGACAAAAAATTTATTTATTAAATTATCTGTTGTTGATATATTTGGATTTGTTGTTAAAATAGTTTTTGATGTTATTTTTTGTGCTGTAGTAATAGTGGTATTTATTGGAGTTGGTGGTTGTATTTGTGGTGGTGGTTGTATTTGTAGTGGTGTTAAAAATTGTGGTGCTGGTGAAGTAGTTGTAGCAGTAGTTGTTGATGTGTTTGGTGATTGTTTTGCAGTTGATGTATCTATTTTCTGTTGTGGGGATGATGCGTTAGTAGTTAGAGTAGTGGTTGGAGATGGTGGAGATAAAGGTGGTACATCTTTTTCTTTTTCTCTTTGTCTTTGCTTTAATCTTTGTTTGAGTGGTAATTGTGATTGAAGTTGCTCTTGTTCTTGTTGTTGCTCTTGTTCTTGTTGTTGCTCTTGTTGTTGCTCTTTTTCTTTTACTTTTTCTTTTACTTTTTCTTTTTTTTGTTGTTCTTGTTGTTCTTTTTCCTGTTGTTTCTGTTGTTCTTGCTCTTCCTCTTGGTCGTTTATTGTTTGTACACTATCAGCTTTATCAATTGTAAATTTTCCCATCATTGAACCCCATGGAGTTTGTCTTGTCCTTTTTGACATATTTTATAATTCTTTATATATAAATAATTATTAACTGTCAACCACATAAAAAAAATGGCATTACTGACCACATAAAAATTTAATTTAAAAAAAAAAAATAAAAAAAAAAATATAAAAAAATAAATTTTTGATGTTGTTTTCTGATCAATTTTAAATATATATAAACAATGTACATATCTGTGTATATATTTGAGATTCCTATTTAATTTATTTAATAATAATTGTCAATGAATATGTGTAAAGAATTAATTTTTTTTTTTTCTTTTTTTTTTTTTTAACATTTTTCATTTTTTTTTGGTTTCTCATTTTCTCATTTTTCCAAACCATAACGCACACACCAATAATACAATGACACAAATAATACCAAATCATGAAAGTTATGGATTAGGTCAATTAACAAACTTTGAGTGTAAATAATCTATCACAATAATAATTCACTCACATATCACAATATTAATACAACCTACTTCAACTCTTTTTAGATTTAGATCATACTGCTGATATCATGTTTGTATGTTTTCATTGACGCGATATAAATACATAAATCGTGTAATTTAAACACTATTACTAATTATGATATTGAAATACAACCGATTACAGCATACATGGGGTAAAGATTTAAAAGAATCACTTGAACAAATGGTATTAGTCATGAATAATTATATGGTTGAATTAGATTCAGTTGATTTAGATGAAACAGCAACAGAACAAACTATATCAGTATCAGGTCATGATATGGACTCACTATTATTTGCACTGTTGGATGAATTTCTATTTGTTTTCAATACTGAATTTTTAATTTTCAAATCTGTTAATATAATTTCAATTGACAGAGAAAACTTTAAAATTGAAGCTATTGGGTAAATATATACAAAAATAATAATACTCATTCACTTTTCCATATTTATATACTAATATTCATACATGTGTTTATAAACACATACAGAAAAGGAGTTGAATTAGATAAAAGTAAACATACAACAGGTACAGAAATTAAAGCAATCACTTATTCATGTATGAAAATTGAAGAAAAACCTGAAAAAACAAATATTCATGTTATTGTAGATATATAAAGAAATAAATAGATTAAAGTTTGTATAAAAGTTTATATATGTGTAATGTTTAATTTTTATTGTTATTTTGTTTTGTTTTTTTTTTTTGTTTTGTTTTGTTTTTACTGTTTATTATTATTAATTATCATGATTTTGGTTATCATTTTGTTCTTCAACATCATTTTCATCATCATTATCATCATCAATTTGTTGGTTTTCTTGATCTTTTTCTTTTTCTTTTTCTTGTTTTTCTTTTTCTAATTGTTCTTCTTGTTTTTCTTTTTCAAATAATTGACAATCATTTTCATCGACTTGATTTAATAAATTTACAAAGATTATCGAGTTTTTAGCAGATTTAACTTTTTTCCATCTACCAAATTTATGTTCTTGAGCGATTGCAGCTAAGAGGAACGAACAATCATGAGCGAATTTAATATCATTTACAAAACCTTGAACTGGAATTTGATTGATTTCACGAAGTTTATCACCACCCATAATTGACCATAAACGAAGTGTACCATCATTACTACCACTTGCAACCATATCAGAATTTGGAATTGCTGCAACTGAACTAATCCAATTTAAATCATCAACATGATTTGGATGAGCATTGTTTTTAATGTATGTTGCATTTTTTTTATTTACATTCCACAATGCAACAGAACCTTCTTGTGAACCAGTAACAAATTTATCTTCTGCAACCAATGCACAACAATCTACTGAATGTGTATGACCTCTAAAAATTAATTGAGACTCTTCTGGAATTTTCCAAACACGTACTGTTTTATCAGTTGATACAGAGATACAACGCTCTCTACTCAATGAATCAATTGCGGTAATTTGTGATTGATGACCATAACGAGTATCAACAAATGCCATTTGAGAAAGATCCCAAATTTTAATTGTACGATCATGTGATCCACTATATAATGTATATGTTCCTTTTCTAAATGATAACGCTGATATAATATCTCTGTGTCCTTTAAATGTTTCAACAACTGTATTGTTTTCTGTATCCCAAACTTTAATCAATTTCTCTTCTCCACCAGTAACCAAATATTTACCATCAAAACTCAATGCCATTGCTAATATTTTACCTTGATAACTTGTTGATTTAAATTGTTCTTTTTCTTGTTTTTTTAATTGTTCAAATTCACTTCTATTCTTTTTTGATGCTATAAATCCTTTAATTTTTGATAATTTAACTTTATTAATTAAATCCCCTATTAATAATAATAATAATAATAATAATAATAATAATAATAATATTAATAATAATAATAATAATAATAATAAGGTATTAGTGTTTATCATTGATAAGTTGTTTGATGAGTATGATGAAGATGATGATAAATACATTTTATAATTAAATCACATGATGCAGAATATGCAGTTGATTGATCATCAGATACCACTATACATGTTATAGGTGATGAATGACCTCTAAATATTGTAATGTTTGAAGATTGTTTTGATTTAATAAATTTAATTTTTGAAACTTGATCACGATATGAATATTGATGTTTACCAGATTGTTTATCCAAATCATCACGTACCATTTGATCTAAATTTAAATCTTGTTTTGTTTGTCTAATTTTTGATAAATATTCTTGTGCTAATCTAACACGTTTTTCATCTGCTGTTTCTTCTTCTTCTACAACTGATAATTTTAATCTTTTTTTAATTGTTGGTTCATCATCTGAATCATTTTCAGAATCATCTTGATCATTAAATTTATCTTCATCCCCTGAATGAAATTCTGGTACTTCTCCTGAATTTGATTCTGATTCGGATTCTGATTGTTCATTATTATTATTGGTTGTAGTTGATTCTTCTTCTTCTTCTTCCTCTTCCGATTCTTTATCTGAATCATAATAATCATCTTTTTTATCATTTGAAAACTTTCTTTTATTACTATATTTATTATCACCACTTTCTTTATTATTATTAATTTCTCTGTTATTATAATTATTGTTTGAACCTCCTCTTCCACCACGAGATGATGACATTCCGCCTCTACCACGAGATGATTGCATACCTCCTCTACCACCTCTACCATTACCACTAATACCACCACGAGATGATGACATTGATCCACCTCTACTACCACCTCTACTACCACCTCTTGACCCACCTCTGCTATTTGTTGGTCTTGAATTTATTCTTGAATCAACTGATTTACTACCACCATTTGCTCTATTTGATGATAAAGTATGTGCTGTACCAGGTTTAATAAAAAAACTATCCATCTTTATATGTTGTATTATATATTTAGTTGGGTTTTGTTTATTTATAAATTATTTGTTTGATTCAGTCTAAAAATTTCAATTAAAACGAAAAAAAAAAAAAATGAAAAAAAAAAAATGAAAAAAAAAACGAACGAGGCGGTGGAAAATGAAAAAAATAAAATGTGTAAAATAATATTACAAAAAGAGAGAAGAAAAAAGATAAAATTAAAATTTATATCCTCAAAAAAAACATCTACAATAACATAGATAAAAAAATGGATATGTGTTTATTATTCTGTTTTTAAAGTAATCAATGAAAAACTTTAATGGATACACATACATAATTACACACGTAATTACACACACATAAGTTTGGATGGGTTGTTAAAATTTTTTTTTTTTTTTTTTTTATTTTATTTTTTTATTTTAACTTAAAATTTTTTTTTTTTTTTTCTTTTTAAAAAACAAATATCATTATCAACATATCAATACATACAATTTTTTTTTTTTTTTAAACAAATTATATACCAAATAAATAAATAAAATGCCAGGATCACGTCGTGGAGCATCATCAAGACCAATTTCAAGACCAACACCAACACCAACTAAAGCACCAGCACCAGCACCAACTACAGCATCTAAATCATCAGTACCAGCAAAACCAACCACAGCAGCAAACCAACAACCAGCACCTGTTGTAGTACAAGGACCAGGTATGTTGGCAACAATGGGCAGTTCAATGGCAGGTGCTATGGCAGGTAGCGTTATGGGACATGCAATTGTTGGTGGTGTAAGTTCATTATTTGGTAGTTCAGACAATAACAATGAAACCGCAGCATCACAACAACCACCATCAATGATGGGTGATCAAGATATTAAATATCAACAAACTTCAACTGAAAACTTTTGCAATCCATTATACAAATCATTTATGACATGTTTAGAAAAGAATCAAAACGATATCACCACCTGTCAATGGGTATATGATTCTTTCTTAGAATGTAAAAAGAACCCAAATGGTCCAAACTATTATTAAACAACAATAATATAATAATAATAAAATAATAATAACTCAAAACCAATTAACTATTTTTTTTTCTCTCTATAAACCACATGATAAGAGAATTAACTCTTACCACAATCGCTATAAAAATATACAATTTATTATTTTTTTTTTTTTTGTATAAATATCTTATCTATAGAGGAATAAATGATCAGACGAACTAATTGCCAATGATAAAGTCCCATTATTATTATATGAAGTTGAAATTGAACCAATTATATTTGAATAATCATTAATTGTTAATTTACTATCATGATTATTACTATTGTTATCATTGTTGTTGTTATTATTGTTATTATTATTATTATTATTATTATTATTATTATTATTATTATTATTATTATTATTATTATTATTATTATTATTATTATTATTGTTACTAAATATATTACTATTGTTATTTATGTTATTATTTATATTATTTATATTATTTAATTTTGAAAGTGTTGATAATTGTATATTGTAAAAATTTGAATGATAATAAATTCTATTAAAATAACTCATTACCTGCTCTCTTGTTAGTGTCGTAGTTGGTGGTGGTTGTTGATGTATATTTTCAATTCTATTCTTTAATCCAGCCAATTCAATTGGATCATATTGTAAATTTGATTCTAATATAAAACTTTCAGAATTGAATGGATTCCAAACTAAACATTTATTATCATATGAACCTGTTATAACTTGACTGCAGACGATAGTAATGAAAACAAAGGGGTATTAATAATGGTTGAATTTATGTCATTATTAATGCCCATTTGTCTTTTATTACTACTACTTACTTTTGATTTATAAAATTACATTGAAATTTATTTACAAATGTTGAGGATTCATGAAAATCGTAAAGTTTTTGATTTAACAATGATTGATTATATAAATTATAAACTGCCAATGGCCGATTATCCATATTCATATCCCAAATCGATAGAGATTGAAGATTTCTTGATACTATATAACGACCATCCAATGAAAATGACATATCAAATATTGAATTTAAATAATCTGCAAATGTTGATTGATTAATTTCCACTGGATCATAACATCTACTATGATTATGTACCAATGCTGATTCTCTCATATCACAAAGTTTTAATGATCCTCTACTACTACCATACATCAATAAGTTACAATGAATTGGATGAAATTTAGTTACTCTAATAACTTCATTTAATAATTGCATACTTGTTGGTTTTAAATCTATAATATCTGGGAGTATAATAACAATGATATTAGTAATTTATTAATAAATAATAATAATAAATGCAATATATCAATGTATTAACATACTATAGCAATCTTGATTTTGATTTAAATCCCAAAGGTATACTCTTAATTCATCTGATGATAAAAATGTATTTCCGTCACTATTTAAACTAATTGAATTTATATTAAATATTTCTTCATGTTCAAATGTCCGTTTTAAATCAAATTTAATTCTATATTGATCATTATTGTTGTTGTTGTTGTTGTTGTTGTTATTGTATATGTTACTGCCGCTGCTGTTGTTGTTTTTTTTTAAATTTGAAATTAAAGTTGGCTTTTCAATTGTTGTATATTGATTTTGTAATAATTGAAATCTCCAAAGTTTAATTGAGGATACTGAAGTTGAAAGAAAGAGTAATGCAGCACTATGATTTTTACACCATTTAATTTGAATTACTTCACTATCGTGTGCTTGATAAAAACATAATACTTTATATGATTTATTATCGTCTATATTGATTTTAATTATATCTTGATTATTACTGTTATTGCTTCCATTACTACCATTACTACTACCAAGACTACTTGCAAGACTATTACCATTACTATTTCTACCATTATAATGTGGTTCATCTAAATCCATTGTAAATTGATTATCATCATTATCATTACTGTCCTCTTGTTCAATGGTTTTTCTTTTATTTCCGACCAATTTATTATTATTATTATTGTGTTTGTTATTATTGCTGCTATGAGTATTACTATTATGTGTGTGATTATTATTATTATTGTTACTAGGGGGAAATAATGAGGAAGAGGAGGAAGGTTGTAATATTTTTAATACAGCTATTGAACCATTATCATAACCTACTGCAAGATATTCACCATTATGATGAAGTTCTAATGTTGATATAGTAGAGAATGTTAATGATTCGCCCATTTCTCAAATTTATTATATATTAAAAACTAATAATTATTGTGTGTATGTTATGTTTATATTGCGTGTGTTTTTTAATAATTATTATTAATTAATTATATGGTGTTTTAATGTTTATATTATTATTATTGTTGTTGTTCATAATATGATAGTGTGTACGTAAATTTGAGATAAAGTGGGCTCATGTGCGTGTTGTATTAAGTATGTGTGCAATTATTTTATAAACTTTCTTGTTGATTTAAAAAAAAAAAATAATAAAAAAAAAAAATAAAAAAAGTTTTTTCTTTTTTTTTTTTAATATTTTTTAAAACATCAACATTATGACAATCGATCGACACATCAGGTCATGATAAATTTTATTGTTTGTTTTTTTATAATAATATTAATTAATAATAACCCATCAATTAATATCAAATTTCAAATAAACTAAAAATAAAATACCGAACACTTTCTGACTTTTTTTATGATACCAAGATTTGAAAAAGAATAATTTTATTTCGTCGCATTATTTTTTTACGATTTCTATTTTTATCATTTATGCGATCATGATTTCTTTTTTTTTATTATTACTTTACAATTAAATATACATATTTTTATTATTTACAATAATTCAGAGAGTTCGTCACCAAGATTTAAAAAAAAGTTTTCGGTTGACCCAAATTTTATCTTTTTTTTATCATCATCGATTTGTGAGTATTTATTACTATATTTATCTATAATGAATAATAAAATAAGTAAATAGTTTTAGTTGAATTTATATAAAAAACATAATCATACTACTAGTTCTGTATTTCATTTTATAAATTTGAAAATATTAATGGTGGTAGGAAAAATAATTTTATTTTGTTTTAATTTTTTTTTTAAATTTTTTTTAAAACAAACAAATATTATTGTGTTTGGAAAAATTCTGTGGTGGGTTTGTTTTCAAATCAAGTTTTTTTTTTTTTTAAAAAATTACACCACACCCTAGATATATCTTTGATTACACCATTTTTTTATAAACCCTACGAAATTAGGATTCTCAGTAACTTTTAGAAAATGAACCATTTTTTGGTTGATGTTACAATTTTTTTGACTACCTTCTGATATTAATATTTTGTTTGATGAATGGGTGATAACCTATAAAAAAATAAAAAAATATAAGGGGTATGTTGTTTATTTCTGATATTGATTGTTACTTGTATGTGCGATTATGTGAATTCAATGTTGAAGGTAGTTTTGAGTGGTATCAGTGTTTATTAAAAAGGGGTATTAACAATTATCATTGATGAATATTCACAGAGTGTAAATTTTTAATCTTTTTTTTTTGATTGGAGATTATAATTTTCTATTTTTAATATTTTAAAAAATAAACATACCAAAATAATATGTTATAGGTAGAGTTCTTGATGAAATGAAATTTGTTTATTTGAATTTAATATATCATTTTTCTTAATATATTTTAAACTTGAAACCAAATTGGGGGCTAACTTATAGATATTTTTTTAACTTCATGATTGTCCAAACAAAACATATCATTCTGATTTATTGTGATCATTAAAAAATGAAATAAAAAGGGGAAACTTCAAAATTTTATTTTTTATTTTTCATTTTTTTTTATTTTTTTTTTTTTTTTTTTTTTTGTTTCTTAATAAAAATTACATTTAAAATGAACATACAATATATAATTATTTTTTTGATATATTTAATAAATTATTCATATTCTTCATGTACATACACAAATTCACTAAATGGACAAGTATATGATTTAACTTTACTAGCTAAATGTATGCACACAATAGAAATCTTTTTTTTTTTTTCAAAAATAACTAATTTTTTTTTAAATTTTTTTTATCGTCCCAAACTTTTTTTTTTTTTGTATATATAGCGAATGGACTATATTATGAAGCGCCATTTGTACAAAAAAGATGGCCAAATTCAACTAAAGATTTAGGTTCATACAAAGCATTTTTCAATTTTTGTGAATTGGAAGTAAGTGCGTGCGATGCAAGCACTTCAAGTCAAACATTAACTGCATGTCAACAATTTGATGACTTTTCAAATTGTCTCCAATTAGCAAATGTTGGTGATACAGAGAAAATTGATACAACAAATGGTATGACTTTATTACATAAAAGTTCATATGGAACATGTGATACACCAAATAATCAAAGAGAATTTTATCAATATTTAAATTGTAATCCAAATGTCGTTTTCAATGTAACAAAATCAGAAGAGTTATTACGTTGCAAATATGAAGTTTATATTGATACCAAATATGTTTGCAGAACATGTCCAACTTGTTCAACTATTCATGGTACTTGTAATGCGCTAAATGGTGTATGTGGGTGTGATAGTCAGACATCAGGTGTAGATTGTAAAACTTCAAAATTATCAATCACCTCCGTTGTTCCAAGTACTGTAAATGGTGGTACAGTTAAAATTAATGGATTCTTTGGTACGACAACTTCATCGTTATCAATTATGATTGGTACAAATCAATGTAAATCCATTGTGTCTACTAGTTCATTAATTACATGTTCAATTGCAGCAGGAACTGGTATAAAAGATTTGATTTTAACTGATCGTGATTTAAATGTTACAAAAACTGGTTTCTATGAATATCAACTTTTAACTTGTCCATTAAATTGTTCAGCACCACATGGCACATGTGACCCATATACTGGATTATGTTTGTGTGATACTCAAACTACTGGTAATGGATGTCAAACATCAAGATTAAGAATCGATAAAGTGGATTCAACAACTGTAAACGGTGGAAATTTAACAATTTATGGATATTTTGGTACAACAACATCAGCATTAAAAGTTTGGATTGGTATTGAAGAATGTTTAAATGTAATTCCCTCAAATGAAACTTTAAAATGTGATATTGGTCCAGGTATAGGTTATAGAAACGTAACGATTATTGATAGAGATTTAATATTATCAAAAGTTAACTTATTTAAGTACAATGAAAAGATATGTCCATTAAATTGTTCAGCACCACATGGTAAATGTAATATTTATACTGGATTATGTATGTGTGATACTCAAACTCAAGGTGATGGATGTGAATTATCAAGGTTAAAAGTTGATAAAGTGGATTCAACTACAATAAACGGTGGTAATTTAACGATTTATGGATATTTTGGTACAACAGCAGCAGCATTAAAAGTATGGATTGGTAGCGAAGAATGTTTAAATGTAATTTCAACAAATGACACTATAAAATGTGATATTGGTCCAGGTATAGGTTATAAAGATATTGCAATTACTGATGGTGATATATCATTACCATTTGGTAAACAATTATATCATTATAATTTAATTTGTCCATTAAATTGTTCAGCACCACATGGCACATGTGATCCATATACTGGGTTATGCTCATGTGATACTCAAACTGAAAGTGATGATTGTAGTGTTACAAGTATTTTTATCAGTTCATGTACATCAATTTCAAGTGAAGGTGGTCCAATTGACGTTAATGGTTATTTTGGTATAACAACGGCAGCATTAAAAATTTGGATTGGTGATAAACCATGTGTTAATGTATTACAAATTGACAATGATAAAACTAAAATTTCATGTGATGCACCAGCTGGTACTGGTATTCAAAATATATATATTCAAGATAGAGATTTAAGTTATTCTGCAGCTAATATTTTCAACTATATTACCATTTCAAAACCATTAATATGCCCAAATAATTGTACCGATTTAAGTCATGGAAAATGTGATATTAAAAGTGGAATATGTATTTGTCAAAATGAATATTATGGAGCAGATTGTGCATCAAATTCAATTGATATAATATCCGATAGTAATCCAATCTCATTTTCACAAGTAAACACATTAACATCGGTTGCATTAATTGGTAATGTTTTAACAACATATTCAATTGGGTTGCATAGTTTAGTTGAAATTTCAATTGATGGTAAAATAATTGAAGAACATCCATTAGATAATATTTCATGGGATGTTGAATCAAATAATTTTGAAGATTCCACAATTTCAACATTTAGATTTAATTTGGTTAAAGGTGTAAATATAAATTGTACAATTATATACACTGTAATTCAAATGTTAAAAAGAAAAGAATTTTCATTTGCAGGTATAAACTTTTCAAAAGATCCAAATTCAATTAAAACAACAATATCAATTTCAAATTATAAATATAAATCACCATTAAATATAATTCAATTAAGAATTAAATCTGGTATTAATAGTGGTAATGATCAAAATCAACACGGTCAAGATTGTAATAGTAAAGAAATATCAATTAATACAAATAATATTATTAATGAACAATCATTAAATTATATAATAATGTCAAAAGATTCAAAAATATTTTACTCTAAAATTATAAACCAACATATTAGCGATAATATACCAACTTATATGCCAACATCTGTAATTTCAAATAATGGATCAACATTAATAGTTGGATTAAATCTTGCTCATTGTGTTGTAAACTGTTTAGTTGACCCCGATTATTCTGTATTGGTTGGTGTTGCAAATAAATCAAATTGTTCAGAAAATGAAAAGAAATGGATTGTCATTTTATCTATCGTATTGCCCGTTGCAGTTGTAGGTGTTGCTGCAGTTGTATCTGTTAGTATATTACTAAAAAAGTATTCAGTTGCAATTAAAATTAAAATTCATTCTTTGAAAAGTAAAACTTTTTGTTAAATAAAAATTAATTTTTTGGGAGGTTTTTTTATATCATACTCCCGCCAAAAACCAGGAGGTTTTTATACCTGTCTCCCCTCAAAAAACTCCGATAAAAAACTCCAATTTTATTTTTTCGGAGGTTTTTATGCCTGTCTCCCCTTAAAAAAACTCCAATTTTATTTTTTCGGAGGTTTTTATACCTGTCTCACCTCAAAAACCTTCGATAAAAAACTCCAATTTTATTTTTTCGGAGGTTTTTATACCTGTCTCTCCTCAAAAACCTCCAATAAAAAAACTCCAATTTTATTTTTTCGGAGGTTTTTATACCTGTCTCCCCTCAAAAACCTCCGATAAAAAACTTCGGAAATTTATAAAATTTTTGAATGTCAAATTTTTAAAAATATTAGATTATATAAAGATAATAAAATCAAACATTCTTACAAGAGGTTCACATATAAAAAAAAAAGAAAGAGAATATATTTACTATTATAAGGAGATGGCTCACAAATGATTTTTTTTTTTTTGGATATTTTTTTTATAAAAAAATGAAAAAAAAATAAATTTTTTAATTTAGTGATAATTTTTATATTATAATAAAACAAAAATGAATATTAGAGATAATGATAATCTATTTTTAAATAAAATATGGAGAAATAAATATTTAAAAAATTTCATTTTTAAACAAATTAAATCAATTGGAAAATTAGAAACTGTGACAGTTGGTAATAAAATCAAATTAACAGATCATATGAGTTATGATTTTTATTCGGTGTATAATATTGGATGGATGTTAAAGAATGGATATAAAGAAATGTTAAAAGAGAAACTAATTGAAGATATATTAAGTGATGGTGGTTGTAAAAATGGTTTATCATTCACAAAATATAAAATTATCAATAGAGAGGTTTCATTTTTTTACAATAAAATTGAACCAACTATAAAATTGGTATTTCAAAAATTAAATCAACCACAAGATATTGAAATATTGGAATTGTTGTTTAATGGATATTATTGCGAATTCTTGGATTTAGATTTAATTGATTTATGTTGCGATTATGGCAATTTGGTTGCATTAAAGTTAATTCATGAAAAACACACTCAATACTTGCAATCAAATAAACACCTTGCATTTAAACCAACCAAATTAATGTACTTTTCAAACTCATTAACAAAATCAATTCATAATGGTCATGTTGAAATTGTGAATTACTTTTATAGTAAACAAATTTATACGTTGGAACAATTCCAACAAGAATTTCTATTATCTATTTTATTGGAGAATAATAGATGCTTTGAAATGATGTTTTTTCTATTGGGTGAAGTTGGTATTGACTTGAAAACTGTATTATTACGAGAAACATTATCAACACATGACCTTTTAAAATGTCCATTACCATTATTCAATAAAATTGTATCCATTTTAAATATACCATTAAACGAACAGCAACTATCAGTGTGTCTAACTGATTTCAAATTATTTTCATCAAGTTTTCAAGAGATTCAAGATTTTTTAACTAAAATTAAATATATAATGACAAATTATTATCGTAATGCTAAATGCAATTCTGAAGTAACTGGAATTATTTCATCATTACAAAAAGATCAAATTACTACAAAACAAGAACTCATTGTATACTATATAAAATTTTTCAAAGCAATTCAATCTGAATGTGGATTCCTCTCCATTTATTCAATAATTGATTTAAATAAAATAATCATTGAATATTGTATGATCTATAAAGATGATGTTGATATGGCAGAAAGAAATATAGAAAATTGGGTTAATGAACATTCATCAATTAGATGTATTTATTTAAAAAGTTTTATTTATGCATCAAGTACAATACTGGAAAAATGTATTACAAAAAACAAATCAATCTTAAATTTAAAAGGATATTTTATAAATTTACAAGGTAATCAATTCTTTTCAAAAATAATTGAAAATAATCTTGATGGTAGTGAATATGACATTAAAATTCAATTTGTTAAATCATTAATTTCAATTGGTATTGAGCAATTATCATATGTACTAGTGCAAATTTTAAATGATGAAAACTTTGAAATTGTTAAATTAATTTTCAACCATTTGGTAGAAACAAAAGAAATTCAAGATAGAAATCATCATAAAAGAATATTAATGGCATCCATTGAATCAGATTCAAGTTTAATATTCGAATTTCTTTGGGAAAATAGAGAGCATATGGAATATGAATGGAATCAAATGGGTGGAATACTTGAGTACATTGGTCGTAATTGTGCAATTCAAATTTGTAAATTTATCAAATCAAAAGATCTAATTGATTTTATTGAAAAATCAGATCTTTCTAGAATTATGGATACTTCTGCTTCCATAATTTCAAATAAATCACTTGAATTTATGAAGTATTTAAATGAAAATGGGTTCAATTGTACTGGTCAAGCATATATAAAGTCATTGGAAAACCAAAACTATTCAATATTTTTATATTTGGTTAATCATAGATCGGATTCATTTAATTTATTATCAATTAATAATGTAGTTGAAAATCATTACCATCAAGTTCAATATTGCCTAGATTTAGGTGTACCAATGTCAAGATTACAAATGAATTCAATTCAATTTGAAAATTTAAAAACAACTTCAAATTCAATTCAACAATTAATTGAAAATTATCAATATGATCGTTTATTTGATATTTATTTCACAATTAAACCAGGAGAAACATTTCCGCTAATTCTAACATCAGAACAAAAGAGTAAAGACTCAATTATTCCAACTTGTTTAAAATATGGTTATATTTCGGTGTTAAAGAAATTATTGGAATTTGATAAATATAAATATTTGGAAGAATGTAAAACTCAAATCGGAATAGCAGTTCAATTTAATCAACAACATTTAATACATTATATAATTGGTCAATTTGAAAATCAATCAAAAATATATTACGATATAAATTGGTTTAGAAATAAACAAATTTTATTCATGGAATCAAATTTTCAATTAAATAAATTAATTTTATCAAAATTAAAATTTAATGAAGCAATTTTAAAAATTCAAGATGAAAATTTATATCCAAATCGTCACTCATATTTAAGTACTATTTGTCAATATGCATCAAGTCAATTATTATCAATTCATATTCAAGATGTTTCAAATTTAAAAAAGAATCTTTCATTGATAATAAAGAATATATTGGAACCATTATTGATTGAAGCACTTACACAATTAATTCCAGTGGTAAAATCAATGGTAATTTATTATATATTTAATCAATTTCCATCTTCATTTTCAATTTCAAAGTATAAAAAGAAATATTCAACAGCAAATCCAAAATTAATTGAATTATTTAATTTTATTGAAAATAATAAATAAACTACCTAACAAGAAGAAATAATATTTTTTAGAGATATTTTTATTTTATATTTGATTGTCGTTAATTACTAAAACAAATAAATTAATTGCATATGAATTTAGAAAATGTGTTTTCAAGTGTGTTTATTACAATTTTATAGGAAATTCGATTGATTATTATAATTATTGTTGTTTATTTATCTAATTGTTTTAATTTATTTTGAAGACCTAAAGCAAATTTACGGTCTTTTCTTTTTTTTAATACACTATATGTTATTGAAATAGTTACGGCAGCGGCGAATGCAACAGAACCAATAATTATACCAACTAGCTGAGCAGATGATAATGATTTTGGTTTTTTATTACAAAATGAATTACTGTCATCATTTGATACTGAATTGCTATCTAATAATATTGAAAAATCAGGATCAATTAATGCACCATTTAAAAAATGTGGAATATTTATACCAATATATGATTGTGCTTGATTTGATTTAGTTATTGAATTAAATGAAGAATCTAATAATTCATTTGATACTGATAAAACTGTATTATCAATTATGCCTCTTTTAATGAATCTACCATATAATGAGTATTGATCAACTTGAATTTTAATATAATTTGAATTATCACCCGATGAAGTATCACCAAATTGTAATAATGAACAAATGTCATCAGATTTTGAAGATTCAAACAATGCTGACATTACCAATTGTAATTTATTTAAATTACTTTTAAATTCATATGAACTTATTTGAATTGTGTATTTCAATGTTGATGGATTCATTTTTAATTGTTCATTTGCAAAAGTAATGTTTTTAAAATCTTTAAACCATTCCAATGTTATTGTTATATTTGTAATACTACTAATACCACCATTTTGTTTTTGTAATACTGATATTGATGTATCATATTGTTGTGTTGAATTATTAATCTTTAATGATACCCATTTATCAAGTGGATATTCATTTATAATTGAATTATCAAATCCGATCTCTCTAATTGAAACAAATGAAACTAATGATTTAAATAAAACCGAATTTGTAGATGTACCACCATTATTTTCGCCTGGTACAAATGGAATTTCAATTGATGGATTTGAACCATTTATTATGGGTTGTGGAACTACAATTGTTTCAGATAAACAGTCTAGACCAACCCAAGGCGAATAACAAACACATCCTGATGATGAACAATATCCATTTTTTGATCCACCACAATTACTTTTACAAATTTGTGGAGCATTGGTTGGAAGTGGTGATAGAGTTGGCAATATAGTTGATGACTCACTTGATGACCCAGTTGATGATTCAGCTGATGATCCATAAAGTACAGGTGTAATTATAAGTACATTTGATTCAACAACAGTTGATGAACAACATCTGATTACTTTAACTAAAAATGGATTTCTAGTTTTCTTGACATTTAAAACTGAAATTGCAACTGATTCAGCTATACCAATAGTATGAGTTTCAAATCCTAAATTATTATCTGAATAACTAATTTTAACAATATCACCAATTTGAAAACTTTTACCAAATAAATATAATGAACCACCATATTCTGATATTGGTAAGTTATTAATTATCAATGGAGTTGAAAATGAATATATTGTATTAATAAATGATGACATACCAAATGTTGAATTTAAATCAATATCTGAATATCCACTAAATAATCCATTATTATTTATAATACCATAAATTGAAATTAAAATTCCATTTGGATAACCAAATGCAATTGGTAATTCAATATCACATTTATAATTTACTGTTGTGAATGTAATATTTACAATTGTGGATTCATTTGAAATTACATTTAAATCGGTAGTTGATAAATAAACAATTGGATTTTGAAGACCATTTCCAAATTTAATACCACTTTCTAAATCTTGAGTTTGAAATATAATTGAAACTGTTTTATTATTTGAACCAACATCAACTATATATGATGATAATAATGAAAATGAAATTATTTTTGGTGGAGTTATATCATTAGATTCTGGTTGTGGTGTACATGTAAATGATACAATATTAATTGTTGAATCTGATAAATAATTAATGAATGGATTAAAAGTTGATTCAATTTCAAATGCGAATGATTGGTACAAATTAAATTCTGATTTTCTACCCATTGTATCAAATAAAAGTACATCAGTTATAACCAATTTTTGAGAAATACATGGACTGTATACATTTATCAATAATTCATATTCACCAATAAATCTATCACCATTAATTACATTTAAAGGTGTAATTGTAAAATTATAAATTGAACCATCAATAGTTGATTTAATAGTAATAACTCCATAATCAAACCCATTATATAAATCTTCGATTATAACTCTCCATCCAATATTTCCAGTGTTGTTATTAATAGCTAATGAATCATTAATTTTTACTATACTTTTAAATACTGGTCCATATAAATCCATATTTGAAGATTTAACTCTTAATTGATTTGATAGAGGTAATGAATTACTTTGAATTGCAATTTGTTTATTAAAAAGTAAAAAGAATGGGAAACTTGAATCTGATTGTGAATTAGCTTTTATAAAAAAGTCAACTTGAAACAATTTAACTGTTTCATTCCAATAACCATAAAAGTAACCATCTTGTAAATAAACCTCTGAATAAATACCATCAACATATGAATTACTACCACTATCTACAAATATTAATGTTATTGTAGTATTTTTATCTAAATTACCAGTAACATTAAAATATAATGTATTTGAAACTGATTTATTTGTTACATCAATATCATTGAATTTAAATGATAAATTTTGAATATTATTATAAATATCATCTAATAAATGTAAATGATTAGTATTCATTGATTATTAACATATTTTTGTGAAAAGGATTTATATATTAATTAACACATACTTGAAATAGAATCTTTAATTGGTGCAGTAAACATTAAAAGTGGATTGATTGAAATTGGTTCACCCAAATGTAATTCTAAAGATGAATCAACATTATCAATTATATAAAGTACTTCTAAAGGAAATAAAATATTTATTAATAATTCGAATATACCATCATTTGGAGTACCACTAATTAATGAAGATAATGAATATTTAAATTGATACTGAGTTCCAATTCTATTAATACCATATTGAGACACAATATTCATTCTTAACACAAAGTAGTTACCAAATAAATGAACATACTCCCAACTTTTTACAATTGGTAGATTTGTTGTTACTATATTTTGATTTAAATATTGTATTGGTATAAAATATGGTTAGTAATGTTAACATGATTATAAAACCCATTTAAAATTGTATTAAACTTACCAGTATTATAATTAAATCTCATTGTTGGTCCTGAATTATCAAATGCTGAATTAATGGAATAATATGGTTGAAAATTTGAATTTACACGAACAGGAATTGAAGATTGATAAATGTAGCTATTGAAAGAACCAGATTTAAATCCATATGGTGCATTTAATTCAATAGAAATTGAACTATAAAGACCATGTATAATTGGAACAAAATCAAAAGGATTAATACTATTAAAACCCTGTGTGACACTCTGATATGTTGATTTTGTAATGTTATATTGAATATTTGAAGTTTGTGGGAATGAATTAAAAGTTATACCTTGTGACCATGATTGTATTTTATTTATTTAAAAATATATAATTAATACCCATATATAAATATAATGAATTAAATAAAAAAGTGTACTTACTTTTAATATTATCAATTGATGAATTGATTGCATTTTTAAATGTTGGACCATTTTGAGAGTAAATTTTAAATTTAGTGGCTGTTGATGCATCAAAAACAATAGTTTTCACCAATGTAGAAGATACCGAAGGAGCAACAATCGGATTAATAGGTGACATATATGTAATTAAATTATCTTTACTAAGAACAGGGTAGCATTCCATTAATGAAAAGGAACTACCATCAGGGCTAAGTTGGTAAAAAGTACCTTTGTTTAATTCTATAATGGAGGTAAATGACATTATTCCATTATATCCATATCCCATTTGTATAACTGGTTGACTTATTTTAAAATTACTAATTTCATCATTATTTCCTGTATATATGTATTTATGGTGGTTTAGTTTAAATATAAATTATAACTGATATTAAAAAATTTAAAATGTTATTGTATATACATACTATCAATAAAGTCAGAAAATTCGAATTGAATTGATTCTCCCATTATATATAAATCAAATGAAAGTTTATTTGATCCATATGCAGCTTGTTTATCAACTGTTATATCGAGATAAGGTGTTCCAACAATATGTACAATATAATAATCAGAGAATGCAATTGGGTAATTATAACCTTTATTAACATCTATTGTTATACCATCCATTCTAAGTGTACCTCTATATTCATTATTTATTAATCTTAATTTACTAATTAGTTCAATATTAATTGATGATGTATCAAACCCTATTAATATGTGCATGTAATGTAATGTAAAGTGTGTGTTAATAACAAAAATTAATTTTATGTTTGTAATTATTAATAATAATAAAAATAATTATTATTAATACAAACCAATACATTCAATTTCAAAAGTTGTAGTTGAATTATCACCAATAAAAGTTTCTAAAGTAATTTGATAAATACCAACACTTAACTTACTCAATGAATCCAATCTAATTATTGAAGTTGAACTAATTGGATCATATAATATTAAATTTGAAGTAAACGTTGATGAACCATCATATAATTCTGTTATTAAATTTCCATTATCATTTGTAACATAATAATATAATTGAAAATTACATGTAGGTGTGGTACCATAATTTACATAATTACTATTACCATTAATTGAATATCTATATGTTATATCTTGAAATGTAGTATCAGATTTACATGTATTTATTAAAAATACAAATAATATTAATTTTAATAATATTGTTTTCATTTTTATTTATTACTATGAGCGATTAGTATTTTGATTTTTTTTTTTTAAGTGCTCTTTAAGATTCTCTTTTTTTTTTAAAAAAAATACACACATTAAATTAGATTGGTTAAACCAAATCCGAGACTTTAAGACTTTTTAAAAAAAATTTATTTTAAATAAAAAAAATATCATTTTTTTTTGCACTTAAATTAGTATTAAACAAAACTAAAATAATTATCTTAATTTTTACCCAACAAAAATAAAAATTAAGATAATTATATGGGAGTTTTTTTTCAATTAAATCAATATGTACTAGTATTTATTATTATTGTATTTTTTCGTATATTTTTATAAACTAATTGCTATTGGTTGAGATGGTACAAGTGGTGGTAATAAAGAGCTACCAGATGGAGTTGGAGTTGAAGGAACTGAAATATTATTATTATTATTTGATTTTGGAACAATTTGAGGTAATGTTACTTTTGATTTAACATTTAAAATATTTAAAATTTCATCACCAGTAAGTGTTTCTTTATCCATTAATTCAGCAACTAATTTTTCCATGTTTTCTCTATTTTGAATGATTAAATCTTTACTGTATTTATATTGTTTATCCAAAAGTACTTTAACTTCATCTTCAACCAATTTTTGAACTTCTGGCGACATTTTATCTTTATGATATGTGAAACCAACTTTATCAGACATACCCCATTTTGTGATCATAGAGAATGCTAATGAAGAAGCTTGTTGGAAATCAGATGAAGCACCACTAGTAACACCATCATCACCAAAGAATATTTCTTCAGCAGCACGACCAGCTAAACAAATTGCTAAACGTGCCATCATTTGTTTACGTGTGAATTGAACATGATCCATTTCTGGTAATTGTGATACCATACCTAATGCAGAACCTCTTTGTACAATTGTTGCTTTATGAATTGGATCAGCAGAATCAGTCATTGCTGCAACTAATGCATGACCAGCTTCATGATATGCTGTATTCTTTCTAGCTTCATCACTCATAACACCATTTAAACGTTGACGACCCATTAAAATATCATCACGTGCATCTTCAATTTGTTGAAGTGATACAGTTTCTTTACCAGTTTGTACTGCTTTAATTGCAGCAGTATTAATGAGATTACTTAAATCAGCACCTGTGAAACCTGGTGTTGCACGAGCAATTGTGTCAGCTTTAACTTCCGATGAATGTTTAACTTTTGTTAAATAGTGATTAATGATTTCAACACGACCTTTAACATCTGGAATTGGTACTGAAATATGTCTATCGAAACGACCTGGTCTTAACAATGCTGGGTCCAATGAATTTGGAGCATTTGTTGCACCAATTATCATAA